>CAUYRT010017106.1:0-26435 GCA_963574885.1 Lepilemur ruficaudatus
GACTTGTTACATTCAAAAACCTACTCTGTCAAAGTAGTCCATAGAGTACATACATAGTGCTCCAACTGTACCTACGTACAACCAACACTCCATTTTAAGTGTACAGTTAAATGATTTTCAGTGAATTTACCGAGGTGTACACTTAATCACATAAATCAGTTTTAGACAATTCCTTGTCCTCATTTTAAGTGAGGCAGGCGGCCGGGTCTGCGTGCATGCATGGCGCACGGGGAGCCGCGGTAGTGGAGCTGAGAACACTCGCCGCAGGAAGGGGCGCTGGGAATGTGGGAGAGGGTGTAGGAGAGCTGGGAGGGCAAGGAAGGCAAGGCTTACTTAGCTCCTAATTTCACCTTCTGAGGAAAGCCAGAGGAAGGGACAGGTGAGAAGAAACAAGGCGTGATGTGCTATCTCTGGACTTCAGTTTCAGATTTGGTTTTGAGCTCAACTCAGTAACTGCAATGAGAAATCGGATCTGAAATGACCTGGTTAGGGATGAGTTTGGCTCTTCTTCAAACCAACTGGCCTTCTTTTCAGGAGTTGATTGGCCTTACATTTCTTGGGTATTTTTAGGCCCAAGTTGGTCTCATCCAGTTCTCCTTAGGAGGCTGTGGGTTTCTAACGTTGCCTCTGGAATTATAGGCTTGGCAGAATACAGGCAGGCAGCAAGAGGTCATAAGAAGATCACAGCTTTGGTGTTAGAAAGAACAGGTTCTGAATTTCAGACACATGTTTAAGTCAGAGCTCTGCCACTTTCCCACTAGATGACTTTGCTAAATTACTTTAATTCTTTGCCTTAGTTCTTTTCTTTGGCGAAATGTGACTATACAAGTTTGGGTATCAACGGTTTCACCTGTGAAATAAAAGCATTATGCTAGATGACCTGAAAGTTATTTCCAGTTCTAATGTTCTGAATTAGACTTTTTTACACATATTCACATAAGTAAACAATTCATTGACTAATTTTTAGTAACAAAGAATTGTCTAAAATAATTTCTTTTGTCCGATAAATATTTTTTCTGCTTGTATCTCTGGTATATTTTTTATCTCTTGTATATAAAAATAGATTCTAGAAAGAAAGTTACTTTATATATTGAGATAATTTCTATTAAGGTGATTTAAATAAGCAGGGAAATTTGGGGATTCAAGTATCTAAATTTTAGTTTATTCTTTAAATAACTCATATATACCCCAATAATGAAACTCTGAGTCTCGATTTGTGCAGTTCCTGATTAAAAAATGTTTAGTTCTTATAGATTAGTTTTTCCACTGGTCATGAATGCTCATAAATAACAGTTGTATGTTTGTGCATAGTAATTTTTACACTCGCATGCCAATATTTTTTCAGGGCTCCAACTATTTACAAATGCTGTTTCACTCATTTATAAATAAACTTATGAGACAAATAAGAGAATGTTTTGCTATTTATTCCTATGTTGCTAGATGTGGAAGTGGAATATTGAGCAGCAACTTTTTCAGAAACTTTGCAGTTAAAGATGTGACTTGGAATGAAGCAAACTGACCATAGTTCTGATTTAGTTTTGATTGGTCAACCCATGAGTAATGACTTCATGCTTTATATTAATAATGAGGATGAAGACTATAATAACAGTTCTTGAGTTTCTTCTCTTGAGCAATTTAACCTGCTCACTCCAAGCTCCTCATCCATTTTTTTAAATAGCCAAACAAGACAAGAGCCAAATAGAGGAGTCAGGTCGACTCTTCCCTCTGCTCTATTCCCACTCCCTGGATTTGTTGTGTCTTAGATGCACATTGCATTTGCCCTCCCCTCTGCAGTCCCGTTGCTCCGTTTCCAGTCATTACTCTCATCACACTGTGTATGGATTCTGGAAGCCGCTTCCTAGCTTGCTTTCTTTAGCCTCATTCCTGTTCATTTCACCCTGAGCACCACACACGTGGTACTGTTCCAAAGACAATCTTTTGTCACTCTTTCCAGAAACCCACAGCCCACTACATTCAGCTCAATTCCTCCGTCTGACTTTTGAGGCTTTCCATATCTGGAGCTTGTCTTAGTTAGCTCCAGCTGCCACAGCAAAATCCACTAAACCGAGTGAGTGTCTTAACGAAAACATATTTCCCACAGCTCTGGAGGCCGAGAAGTCCAAGATCAAGGTGCCGGTGGAGTTGATTTCATTCTGAGGCCTCTTTTCCTGGCTTGTAGGTGGCAGCCATCTTGCTGTAGCCTCTTCTTTGTGTGCAAAAAGAAGGAAGGAGCAAGAGAGAGAGACAGAGTGAGCAAGTGCAAGAGCCTCATGACTTTATCTAACCCTAATTACCTCCCAAAGACCCCATCCCCAAATATACCATCACGTTGGGGGTTAGGGCTTCAACATATGAATTTTGGAGTGACACAAACTTTTAGACCACAACAGTGCTCCTTCAATCTCTCCAGTCTCGTTTTTGTCACTTCTTGGCATGTACCCTAGTCTCCATTCTTCTCACAGCCAGCACCCCTCTCCCAGGCGCAGAGATTTTCACCTGTGTGTGTTTGCATCTGCTGCCACCAGCCTTCTCCCTCTCCTGACTCCTTTCCTACACCTCTTATTCAGAAGATTTTCTTCTTTCCTTGTATTTTCTCAAATCTAACAGATCCTTTAAGATACACTCAAATTGCACTAGTTCTAAAGAATACTTTCTAATCTCCAATTCGTGTGCATATCCTCTTTCTCTGAACTGTTACGGTTATAGTCACGCCATCATTTAACATTTAATTATTCTCTAATTCTCTTATAATGTTAGTGAAATATCTAATTGGGATTTATACTCTACAGGATGCTTAGATATCCAAAATCTCATGTGATTCTCTCAAAAGCCCAGTGAAGTAGAAAGTATTATAATTTCTATTTTTACCCATAAGAAAATTGAGGCTCCATGAGGTGAAATGACTTACCACTGGTTATAAAACTAGTAACTCAAGATACAGATTCAGTTTTCTGACTCTAGGACTCATAGTCCATCTATTCCTTTCTTACTGCATTTTTTGAATCTTTACATGAATTTTCTTCTTTCTTACCTATTATAATTTAGGTTATTTTGTGTTTTCTGTATCTCTACAGGCTGGATTTAATTCTTTTTTGTGTGTTTTTCAGGGGCAGGGGGAACGAATACAGTGAATTTCCATGAAGGAGTTTAGATTTATTCCAATTGCACTTCTTCATTCTAAATCATAAACTAAGCAATTCTGTGATAAACAGTAGTCTATCCATTTAATAAATGGAGAAACTCACAGAAATAATGACTTAATTTTTGCATTCTATCTACTAGATTAGACAATTCCTGTTAATTTTTTCCCACATAAAGAGTGTTAATCAGAAGCTCTTGGCAAAGGTAACACATTTATTAAACAAAGCAATATATGAATTTTGTTTTGTTGGAATTGCAATGTGTAGGTCTAACTTATCCAGTGCTTGATCTCAGAATATTTTGACCTCCCACACAGAAGATGAACTCAGAGGTTGTAGCCATTAGGTGGGGGTGAGGGAGTGTAAAATAATTTAATAGTGGAAACCCACCAATCACACCTGACCCCAATCCGTCCAGACATTAGTGCAAAGAAACCACTTACAAATTCTTTTAGAGTGATACCAAATCAGAAACATTTAATGTGCACTGAAAAAGCCAAGTGAAGAATCAAGTTCAGACATGTAGAGGTGTGATATCTACAACCAGAGCCAAGTTAGAAAAGGGTTAGCCCTTGAAATGGCCAAATTAAACAAGACACAATTGAGGCTAACTCATCCCTCTAGGCACTTATAAACCTACATGTGGGAACTTTTGAAAATGAAGTTAGCACCGATTGTGTCTTATTTTGCTTGGCCATTTAATGGGCTAACCCTTCAGGAATTTGGCTCTGAGTGGAGATATCACACTTTTATGCGTCTGACCTACCCCTTCAACTTTCCTTTTTTTGTGCATACATAGAATTTTAAAAATCAGATATGGTGTTACATTATTAAGTTTAATAAGAGTAAAAGACAAAAACAAAATATGAAAGAGAGCAGAATGTGCAGAAATAACAATGCAATTAGACTACCAGGGACATACTCCTTTCCTTCTGGTCTACTTTGCATTTAGGGGTTTAGTTGGATAGTACTGGTTAAGATCAACCAAGAAGCTACTTGGAGGAATTCCCAAACCAAGCCTCATTCAACTCATGGCCGATGCACGCATAAGCACACAGGCTTAAAAGGGGGCCGTATGTGGGCACAAAAAGTCGTGAGTTGAGAGACGCACAGCAGACAGATAATGTAGTTAAGCCCAAAGAGGGCTCCCGTCCAACTTCCTCAGTGTTTGAAGCTAATAGATCGTGTAGATTACTGAAGGGCTGGCAATTCTCGGGGTTGTATGCATAGGTGGGAAAAAGGATGTTGAAAACATAATGAAAGATCGCTTTCAAGAGTGTTTTCCTACTAAGATCTTCTATGTCGTACCTGTCGGCACTCTTCCCATGCTTTGAAGCTGTAAATTTAAACACCTACTCGTCAATGCAGTGTTGGCTGCACACACTATCAAGGAAAAAATTCATGGCAGTTGATTAACTTGTAAATCTTTATTGCAATGCAATAAAGAAGGCATCTCTACTGAAACCCCTTATGCACTCAATTATGAGCCTCTTATTGAGATTCATGTATAAAGAAAACTATACTTTATGTTTGGGCCAATAACCAAGTAATTATACTTAACCATTCCTTTAACAAGGCATTTGGTTAAAAGGAACATAAAGCCTAACAAGTTAAGATGTATATTTACTCTTATATTTTCTGCATTTAGGTCCTACAAATTGCTGTTCTTTTCATGTAACATTTACCTTTTTTTTCTTCAGTATTGCTGTGCCTATCTGGGAAATATCCTCAATTGCTTTTCGTGATCTGATATAAGGTCTCATGCTTAATCCGTATGGTTGATTATGACACAAAATGATGAAAGGGTATTTTCTGCTGTCCGACATTAGGCAAGATTTAAACACTGAGCTCAGAAAAGGGCTCTCTAAATATATACATTTTAATCCTTACTCAGTTTTCTTATTATTATTGTACAGCTAAGGGTAATTCTCTCAAAAATTTGTTGGCATTTTTTATTTGGCAGTTTCATGCTGAGGTAAATGTTGGCAAATGAACAAACAGCTTCTGTTCCAGCTTCTCTATGGTTCCATTCCAGGTCAGTCCCAGGAATTTGGCATGATTTGAGAAGTTTCTGCTGGTCTCCACCAGTTCTGGCCAAGGAGACCTCCGGGAGGCCAGCTCAGGGCTATAACTGCTCTGCGATCCATTTCCACTGAATGACTAACTCGGAAATCTATTTTTCCTCTGTGAGTTTTCCTGGGTATATCTATTACTGAAATTCCTAAACCAAAGACACCATTTTAGGATTTGACCAGTCACTACTTTTTGTTTGTATGTGTATGACTCTTTTCCCTTAGAAAACTGGGACTAGCTTTGCTAAGCATCTGTGGTACTAGTCTGTATTCCTCAGGACTCACTTCTAAAAATCAAAGACTCCTTTGAAGTGGCTCAAGCTATTAAGTGACTGAGCCTTTACTTTTTGCTTTCCACAAGCCCCACATAATTTATCTTTTAAATTGATGATTATAAATTGTAAATAGCTATCTTGTACAACATGATGTTTTGAATTATGCATGCATGGTGGAGTGGCTGGAGCAAGCTAATTAACATGTGCATCACCTCACATACTTACTTTTTTTATGGTGAGAACTCCTAAAATCTACTCTCTTAGCGATTTTCAAAATGCAATATATTGTTACTAACTGCAGTCACTATGTTGTACAATTGATCAGGGACTTATTCCTCCTCTTTAACTGAAACTTTGTATCCTTTGACCACCTCTCCCAAAATCCCCATCCACCCAGCCCCGGATAACCACTATTTACTCTCTACTGATTGGTTCAACTTTTATTAACAGATTCCACATTTGAGAGAGATCATGTGGTATTTGTCTTTCTGAGTCTGGCTTATTTCACTTAACATAATGTCTTCCAGGTTAATCCACATTGCTGCAAATGACAGACTTTCCTTCTTTATAAAGTCAGAATAGTATTCCATTGTGTTTATACACCTCATTTTCTTTATCCATTGATCCATTGATGGACACTTAGGTTGATTCTATGTTTTGGCTATTGTGAATAGTGCTGTGAAAACACGGGAGTGCAGATATCTCCCTGACACACTAATTACATTTCCTTTGGATCTATACCCAGTAGTGGGATTGCTTGATCATATGGTAGTTCTATTTTTAATTCTTTTGAGGAAACTTCATACTTTTTTTCATAAGGACTGTACTAATTTACATTCCCACCAACAATGTGCAAAAATATATTTGTCTTCACATCCTCTACAGCACTTTATCTTTCATCTATTTGATAATGGCCATTTTAGCCGGTGTGAGGTGATAGATATCTCATAGTAGTTTTAATTTGCATTTCCCTGACGATTAGCGATGCTGAACATTTTTTCATATGCATATTGGCCGTGTGTATTTCTTCTTTTGAGAAATGTCTATTCAGGTCCTTTAGCCATTTTAAAATCGGGTCATTTGTTTTCTTGCTATTGAGCTCCTTATGTATTTTTGATATTAACTTTTTATCAGATGCATGAGCTGTACATATTTCTCCCTTTCCATAAGTTATCTTTTCACTCTGTTTTTTGTTTCTTTGGCTGTGCATAAGCTTTATAGTGATATAATCTCATTTGTCTATTTTTCCTTTTATGCTTGTGATTTTGGGGTCATATCCAAAAAATCATTGCCAAGATCAATGTCACGGAGTGTTTTCTTATGTTTTCTTCTTGTAGTTTTACAGTTTCAGGTCTTACGTTTAAGTCCTTAAGCCATTTTTGAGTTTTGATATAGTTTGGATATTTGTCCTCTCTAAATCTAGTTGAAATTGGATCCCCAATGTTAGAGGTGGGGCCTAGTGGCAAGTGTTTGGGGCATGGGGGCAGACCCCTCATAAATGGCTTGCTGCCATTCTCCTGGTGATATGTGAGTCCTTACTCTATTAGATCTCAAGAGAACTGATTGTTAAAAAGAGCCTGGCACCTCCCTCCCCTCTCTCTTCCTCCCTGTCTCCATGTGATATGCCTACTCCCCTTTGCTTTCTGCCTCACCAGAAGCACATGCTGGTGCCAGACTTCTTGTACAGTCTGCAGAACTGTGAGCCAAAGAGAACTCTTTTTTGTAAATAAATTACCCAGCTTTTGGTATTCTTTTATAACAACACAGATGGACTAAGACACATTTATTTTTGTATATAATGTCAGATAAAGGTCTAGTTTCATTCTTCTGCATGTGCATATCCAGTTGTTTCAATACCATTTATTGAAGAGACTGTTCTCTCACTGTTTTATATTCTTGGCACTTTGTTGAAAATAAATTGACCATAAATGCATGTTTTTTTTTTTTCTGAGTTCTTTATTTTGTTCCATTGGTCTATGTGTCTGTTTTTATGCTAGTATTATGTTGTTTTGATTACTATAGCTTTGTAGTATATTTTGAAATAAGATAGTGTGATGTCTCTAGCTTTGTTCTTTTTGATCAAGATTGCTTTAGCTGTTTGAGGTCTTTTGTAGTTTTATATGTCCTTTAGAATTGTTTTTCCTATTTTTGGAAAAATACCATTGAAAGTTTGATAGGGATTGCATTGAATTTGTAGATCACTTTGGGTTGTATTGACATTTTAATAATATTAATTCTTTCAATCCATGAACACAAGATATCTTTTCATTTATTTGTGTCCTTTTCAATTTCTTTCATCAATGTTTTATAGCTTTTAGTATATAGGTCTTTCACCTCCTTGGTTAAATTTATTCTTAAGTATTTTTTTTTTTTTTGGTATCTATCATGAATGGGATTATTTTCTTGATTTCTTTTTCAGATAGTTCATTGCTAGTATATAGAAATATTACTGATTTTTGTATGTTAATTATGTATTCTGCAACTTTACTGAATTCAATCAGTAGTTCTAACAGATTTTTGGTGAAGTCTTTAAAGTTTTCTATTATGTTGTTTGTTATCTGCATATAGGGGCAATTTAACTTCTTCCTTTCCTATTTGGATGCCTTTTATTTCTGTTTATTGCCTAACCACACAGGCTGGGACTTCCAGGACTTTGTTGAATAGAAGTGTTGAGAGTGGGCACCCTTGTCTTGTTCCTGATCTTAGAGGAAAAACTTTCAACTTTTCACCATTGAGTATAATGTTAGCTGTGTTTGTCATAAATGGCCTTTACTTTGTTGAGGTACATACTTCTATATCTAATTTGTTAAAATATTTTATCATAAAAGGATGTTGAGTTTCATTAAATGCTTTTTCTGCATCTATTGAGATGATCATATGGCTTTGTCCATTCTGTTAATGTGATGTAACACATTTACAGTTGTTGAACCATCCTTGCATCCCTAGGATAAATCCCACTTGAGCATGGTGAATGATTCCTTTAATGTGCTGTTGAATTTGGTTTGCTGGATTTCATTGAAGATTTGTACATCTATGTCCATTAGGGATATTGAGCTGTAATTTTCTTTTCGTGTAGTGTCCTTATCTGGCTTTGGTAATCAAAATAATGCAGCCTTATAAAATGAATTTGGAAGTGTTCCCTCATCTTCATTTTGGGGGAAGAGTTTGAGAAAGATTGTTTAAATGTTTGGTAGAATATAGCAGTAAAGCCATCGGGTCCTGGTCATTTCTTTTATGGAGACTTTTTATTACTGATTCAACCTCCTTGTTCATTATTGGTCTGTTTAGATTTTCTGTTTTTTTTTTTTTCCTTGATTAAGTCTTGGTAGATAGTATGTGTCTAGGAATTTATCCATTTCTTCCAAGTTATTTAATTTGCTGGTGTATAATTTTTCATAGTAGTCTCATGATCCCTTGTATGTCTGTGGTATTAGTTGTAATGTCTCCTCTTTCATTTCTGATTTTATTTATTTGATTCTTCTCCCTTTTTTTTCTTAATCTAGATGAAGGTTTGTTGATTTTGTTTAACTTTTAAAATCACCAATTCTCAGTTGTGTTGATCTTTTCTACTGATTTTCTAGTCTTTATTTTATTTATTTCTGATTCTATCTTTTTTATACTAATCTTGAAATGTAAGGTTGGGTTATTCATTTGAGATCATACTACTTTTTTTATGTGGACATTTATTGCTATAAATTTTTCTCTTTGAAATGTTTTTGCTGCGTTTCATAGGTGTTATGTGTTATGTTTCCATTTTCATTCATCAAGATATTTTAAAATTTCTCTTTTAATTTTTTGTAAATTAAAAATTTCCTAGTTGTTCAGGAACATGTTTAATTTCTATGTATTTGTGAATTTTTTTGATATTCATCCTGTTAGTGATTTTGAATTTCAAACCATTGTGATTGGAAAAGATACAGGATATGATTTCAATCTTTTTAAATTTAAGACTTGTTTTGTGGCCTAAGATATTTGCTGTCCTAGAAAATGTTACATGAGCACCTGAGAAGAATGAGTATCATGCTACTATTAGATATAATATTCTGTAGATGTCTATTAGGTCCTATTGGTCTAAAGTATAGTTTAAGTCTGATGTTTCCTTGTTGAATTTCTGTCTGGATGATCTGTCCATTGCTAAAAGTGGGGTATTGAAGTCCACTACTATTACTGTATTACAGTGTATCACTTCCTTCATATCTATTAATATTTACTTAATATGTTTAGGTATTTGAATGTGAGATGCTTACATATTTGCAATTATTATGTCCTCTTGAAGAACTGACCCTTTTATCACTATATAATGACCATATTTGTTTCATTTTATTTTGACTTAAAGTATTTCATTTGATCTAAATATAGTGATTCCTGTTTTCTTTTGGTTTCCATTTGCATGGAATATCTTTTTTTATGCATTTACTATGTGTGTCCTTACAGGTAAAGTGAGTCTCTTATAGGCAGCACATAATTGGGTCTTATTTTTTAATTCATTCAGCCATTCTATGTTTTTTGATTGATGAATTTAATCCATTTGCATTAAAGGTAATTATTGATGGGCAAGAACTTACTACTGCCATTTTGTTAATTATTTTCTGGTTATTTTGTAGATCCTTCGTTTCTTTCTTTCTTGCTTGTTGTCTTCCTTTGTAATTACATGATTTTTCTCAGTGATATTTTTTGATTCCTTACTTTTTATCTTTTGGGTATCTACTATAAGTTTTTGCTTTATGGTTGCCATTAAGCTTACATAAACCATCTAATAGTTATCAAAGGCTATTTTAAGCTAATAACTTAAATTTGATGTCATAAAAATGAAACAATTTTACTCTATCTTCCATTTTATCTTTTCAGGGTCACAATTTATATGCTTTTACGTTGTGTATCCCTAAAAAATTACTGTGTTGTTATTATTTTTAGTAATTTCATCTTTTTACCTTCATACTACAGATATAAGTGATTTATACCCCACCTTTACAATATTAGATTATTCTGAATATTACTGTGTACTTACTTTTTCCAGTGAGTTGTATACTTTATATATTTTTATGTTACTAATTAATTTTTTTTTTGACTCGAATAACTCTTTTTAGCATTTCCTGTAAGACAGGTCTGGAGGTGGTGAACTCCCTCAGCTTTTGTTTGTTTCAGAAAATTTTTCTCTCTCTTTCATTTTTGCAGGACAGGTTTTGGGTACAGTAATCCTGGCTGGCAGTTTTTTTTCTCCTTCAGCACTTTGACTATATTATCTCACTCTTTCCTGGCCTGCAAAGCTTCCACTAAGAAAATTGCTGCTAGTGTTATTGAAACTCCCTTATATGTGATTTGCTTCTTTTCTCTTGCTGCTTTCAGGGTACTCTCATTGTTTTTGATTTTTGATAGTTTGATTATAACATGTTTTGTTGTGGTCTTGTTTGGATTAAATATGACTGGAGACCTTTGATCATTTTGTACCTGTATATTTATATCTTTTCCCAAATTCAGAAAGTTATCAAATAAGCTTTCTACCACTTTGTCCTCTGCCTTCTCATTATCAAACTCCTATAACTCAACCATTTGCTCTTTTGATGCTTTCCCACAAATCCCATAATCTTTCTTCATTCTTTTTCATTATTTTTCTTTTTTATCCTCTGACTGCATATTTTCAAATAAGGTATCTTCAAGTTCACAAATTCTATGTTCTGCTTGATCAATTCTGCTGTGGATACTCTCTATTGCACTTTTTAATTTCATTCATTTTACTTTTCAGCTCCAGAATCTGTTTGGCATTTTAAATAATTTCAATCTGTCCATTAAATTTCTAATTTTGGTCATATATTGTTTTCCAGATTTTACCAAATTATTTGTGTGGTTTTTTGACATTTACTTGGCTGCCTAAAATTATTATTTTGAATTTATCTGACAGTTTATATATCTATTTTGGGGGATCAGCTACTGGGAGATGATTGTATTCCTTTAGTGTTATTATATGTCCATGGTTTTTCATGTTTCTTGTCACCTTACAATGATATCTGTGCATTTGAAGAGGTACAGAGACATTCCAGTCTTTGTAGACTGGCTTTATCTGGGAAAGCCCTTCACCATCAGCATCTCCAGATGCTCCACAGGTTCTGGGCAGGCTGTCTGGCATGATCCACAGACAGGCTTCCAGCTAAAGTCCTTGGGCAGTCTGGCCTGGTTCCTGGGTCCATGGAGTTCAGTCTGGAGCCTGGGTCCGCTAGGATGAACTAGACCACTGGATCCACTAGATCTTGGTCCACAGGGTTGGTTGGGTCCACAGGGATGGGATTGCAGCCTGGGTCTACAGGGGCTGATCTGGTGCTGGGTTGGGTCTTGAGCCTGAGTCTGCAGGGGATGGCCAGTTGCTGAGATAGGCTTGGTGCCTGGGTCCACAGGGATGGCCCTGGAGGCTGAGTTCCTGAGGGAAGGTCTGGGTGCTGGGTTTCCAGGGGTAAACCTGGAGTCTTGGGTTGTGGGTGCTGGCCTGGCACCAAAGTTTACTGAGATGAGCCTGGATCCTGTGTCTGTTGGAGTAGGACTGTTTGGAGCTGGCCTAAAGGATGGGACTGTAGGGGTCCACCTGGCACTGAACAGGCCTGGAGCTTGTGTTTATAGGTATCTCAAGTATGGTGTCTGAGACCAGGGCTGCTGACCTGGTGCTGAGGCAGGCCTGAATCCTGGGACTGTGTGGGCCAAGTTGGTTTTGTCTAGACTAAAACCTGGGGCAAGTTTAAAGTGTGGAGCAGCAGAGGCTGGCCTGTTGCTAGGTAGGCCTGGAGCCTGTATCTGCAGGGGCAAGAGCTGATCTTAATCCCGAAAGACACACTCTTGAATGCCATAATCCCAAATGTTGAATTCCTGAAACATCAAAATTCTGAAAATACAAATCAGAAAAAATAATAAAAAATTCTTCAAAAGACATTTTTCACATTTTTAAACAAAGATTTATTTGAGAAACATAAAAACATGACAGATCATTGCAAAGATCCATTTATACAATAAAATAGACAAAAATAACACATGATTATGTTTTTGCAAGCATAAACACTCAAGGATTTTAATGACAGTTGCATGGGTAGATGAACAGTATTCATAAAAAAGAGGTCACCACTGCATATGCAGTTGTCCAAAGAGCTGAGATCTCAAGAAATGTTATTTTTCACAAATGCAGATGTACAAAAAGAATATGTCTTTATTTATTGGGGAAGCTTTGATGTTTTTACCTTGATAACCAGGGAAACCAATGGTGTGCTTCTCAGTCCAAGGCTGAAAGCTCAGAACCTGGAGTCCAAAGGCCAGCAAGCCTGGCATTCTGACATCCAAGACAGCAGCAGAAAAGTCTTTCCCAGCTCTGAGAGAGAGACCTATTCACCTTCTGTATTTCTTCTCTCTGAGACCACAGCTGACTGGATGGTGCCCACTAATATTGAGGACAGATCTTCCCCACCTAGTCCACTCAGACTCACACACTAATCTCCTCTGGAAACACCCATACAGACATGCCCAAAATAATTCTCTACCAGGTTTCCAGGTATTCCTTAATCTAATCAAGTTAACACCTACAATTAAGCCCAGAGGTCCACTATTTTTCAACTTGGTGCCCACATGTATCTCCTTAAACCATGCTTAATTTCCAAATAAACACAGTAACAAGGTAATGGTTTTGTCTAACATGGTGCAACAGTCCTGTGATTGTGATTTTGGGATTTTACACATTAGGGCTTTTGTCTTTAGGGATTTTGGTCTTTCAGGATTTCAACATCCAGGATTATAGCTTTTGGGATTGTGTCTTTCAAGATTATGGTCCAAACCCACAGAGGCAAGCCTAGAGGATGGGTCTGAGGATGCTGGCCTGATGACTAAGGCTATAGGAACTGGTGCTGGGGTGGGACTGAAGCCTGGGGTTATGGAGCTGAGCCTAATCCTGAGGTCAGTCAAGAATCTGAGGCCACTGGGGCTAGCCTCACCTTAGGGCAGACCTGGAGCCTAAGTCTGTGGGGGATGGCCTGGCCCTGAGGTGGCCTGGAAACCTATTCTCCTGGCAGACCTGGAATCTGCAACTGTAGGATCCTGTCAGCTGGGGCAGACTTAGAGGCCTAGTCCAGGGGTATTGGTCTGGAGCTGGGGCCACAAGGCTGCATTGGTGCTGGGCAAGCCTGGTACTTGCATTTCTAGTCTGGGTGCCAGACCTGTGCTGGGGTAGGCCTGAAGCCTGGGTCTGTGGAGTCAGGCTGGTGCAGAGGGTGGTCTAAAGACTGGAGCCACTGGAGTTGGCCTAGTGGTGGGGCAGTGCAGAGACTGAGTCCAGTTCAGAGACTGTGTTATCCAGCCTGGTGCCTGGGTAGGCCTGGAAGTTCAAACTACCAATCTAGAGTCTGGGCCCATGGGGGCCTGGCCAGTGCTGCGTTTTACTGGAGTGGGCTGGATGTTGGGATCCAAGGCAAAGTCTTGTGCTCACTTTCCTTTCCTTTCCCCAAGCAGAGGGTATCTCTCTCCAGCCTGTGCTGCCTGGGGATGGGGAGAGGTGACCTATGTAATGCAAAACTGTCTTTCTGATCTTCTTCAATGTCCTGTTCTTATTCCTGTGCTACTCCCAGGTGCTGTAATCTCTTACCTGGTTTCCTTGCCTCTTGTGAAGATATTTTTGTGCATGGGTAGTTATTCAAATTGATGTTTCTGGAGGAGGACAAGTGCTGGGAAGTCTAATTCCGCCATCTTGCTGGCATGTCCTCACACAAATTTTCTTAATATTGCTAATGGTTTTTGTAACTTTGCAATTGGTTTCTCTTCATAATGAAACTGTTTGGCATTTTAAAATGTACACTGATAGAGAATGATAGTATATTGGAATGACTCTTCATGTAGAGAGATGAGAAATTACAGGAAACTTTATGCATTCACCAGATATTAATTATATAGCTGCTCTGTGCAAGGTGCATAATAAATGAATATTTACCAAGGACATTTATATTTTAGAATGATGTAGATATTGTATGACATTGATTGGAATGTCTTTTATTCGAATGAACATTGTTACTGAAACCATGTGTAAAAGGATTTCCTGGGAGAAATGAATCTATTGCTTCAATTTGAGAAAAGCAGTCTTGATTTAGTAGAGACAGAGTGGAAAGAACATTTTTTAAGGAGGGAGAAAATGGCCAAAAATAGTGAAATAAAAATTTAAAAGGGACTAAATCAAGTATGCATTTACAGCATGGAAGCTGTACCTAATTGACTTTACTTAAGATAATATATTTGATGTCTTAAAAAGTGTGAGGAATTAGATAATGATGCTGTAGGGGGCACTGTTATTGAATATCTTTACAAACCATGGCTAGGAAATTAATTGGACAATATCAAATGATTGAGAAAGAGAATTTAAACTCTTCCTTATGTTTAGACCAATCTTCTGGAGTAGCAATGTTTCCCTCTTTGACTTACTAACTAGATCATCTTAATTAAGGATCAGAAATACAAAAGACGATATACAGTATCCTAAAGAAAGGCAATTGATCTGTGTCTGGTGCCTATCATGGTGCCTAGAATATGATGTTTACACAATAAATAAGTAATGTTCAGATGAGGGAGAGGTCTGAATAAGTTCACCTCTTTACCTCCCTGAGCATTTATTACCCATACTTATTGTTGACCATCAATTCTTTTTTAAGTGAATAACTACTACTCTTTATATTTTGAAAATCTCACTCTTATTCAATTCATAGAAACTCAAAAACTTTCCTAAATAAAAGCATTCCATCTTAACAGTGCTAAACAAGATGTTAAAGTTTGCATAATGGAAAACAAATTTGGCATAGGACTGTGTGCAATGACTTAGGAAGAAAAAAATTGGCAATTTTCAATTTACTGCTTTTTTAATGGTTTTGGCATGTGAGAATCAGAGAGTCACACAGGCATGCAAATTTTATCACGTCAGAAGATTGCCTCTTGCCTGCTCGGATGCCTTTTTGGTGTATACCTCTCTGCAGAATAGACTTGAAAAGCCAGTAAATGTTGTTACTTTTGAAATGACTGAAAGTATTTTTGAACTTACTCACTGAAGCAAGTGTTATGGGTTAAAGACTTCTACCAGCACTGCAATAATCCATAAAATCGTCCCCAAATCCAGCATATTGTTCATAACTGAGGTTGGATACCCATCAAGGATTATAAAGCGATATTTGACTCTAAAGACTTTTGTGGTATCATTATTTTTGGGTTTTTAAAAGTGAACATATATTATAAATGTTTCCTTTCCTTTGTGTTTATTGCCTTCTCATATTTTTTTTTTAAGAATTTGGAAGAGAAACTTCAGAAAAATACAGTGATACATGGTGATAAATTTTCTGAAGAGAGTTTGATGGCACAGTTAAGGTTTCTTAAATAATGATCTCCAGTTCCATCTGAGTTGCTGCAAAAGACATTATTTCTTTCCTTTTTATGGCTAAGTAGTACTCCATTATAAAATGATTTATTTTCCTTTGGGTGGATGGATACCCAGTAGTGGGATTGCTGAATCAAACAGTAGGTCTACTTTTAGTTCTTTGCGGAATCTTTATTACAATTATCGTTTATATTATATCTTCATTACAAATATTGTTTTCTTTTTTTTAATTTCAGAATATTATGGGGGTACAAACACTTTGGTTACATATATTGCCTTTGCCTCGCCCAAGTCAGAGCTGGTGTGCCCATCCCCCAAAGTGCACACCACACCTTGAAGTATCTCAGCAATGGGAGAAGAAATAGTACATATTCTCACTTATAAGTGGAAGTTAATGAGGAGTATGTATGGTCATACAGTGGGATAGTGGACATTGCAAACTAAGAAGGGGAATGGTGGGAGGGGGTGAGGGATAAAATCCATCTATGGGGTGCAAGGTACACTATTTTGGTGACAGGTGCACTAAAAGCCCTGAATTCAGCATTACACAATTCATCCATGTAACAAAAATCTCCTGTACCCCTTACATCTATTGAAATAAATAAAGTGATGTGAAATTAAAAAAAAAGATTTCTTAAATAAAACATTGTCTCTTGCCACAGACATGGCTGTTCTTCCAGTTATGGGTGGGTGGTAGGAGACCACTGGCACCACCACAACCACCATACCACAATAACACTGGCAACGGCAGAGAACACCCACATTTTACAAATGCAGCTGGGGGTAAATAACAGAACCAAGGTCCCACGGCTACTGCTAGTAAGTGGCAAAGCCACGATTTGATCCCAGGTTTTTCCAACTTTCTAGACTACTATGATGCATGTAGTAAACAGATATTTATTGAGTTCCAATTATTTCTTACTACACATAACAGTCATACCTCAGTATCCGTGGGCGATTGGTGCCAGGACCCCTGTTAATACCAAAATCCATGGATACTCAAGTCCCTTATATAAAATGGCATGTAACCATTTGCATATAACCTACACACATCCTTCCATATGCTTTAAATCATCCCTCAGTTACTTATAATACCTAACACAATGCTTGTACGTCACTTCATTTGTGTGTATTCAACATAGTCCTCAGCATGTAGTAAATTCAAATTTTGCTTTTTGGAACTTCGTGGATTTTTTTTCCCTCTAATATTTCAATTCACATTTGGTTGAATCCACAGATGTGGAACCCACGGATGTGGAGGACAAACTTTATATGATCCTGCGAGTCTTAGGGGTTGAGTTGTACAGTATAAGATATATTCCTACTTTTAAGAGGCTTATCCTCTTGTCAGGGAGATAAGAAACGCTTGAACAGAAACTCAGCAAAATATAAGGCAATACACAAGACGTCAAGACTTGATGGGACTCTACACAGGAAAGTGGAGGAGAGACTTAAAGGAATGGATAGTCATTTTAGTCGAGATAGGTTCGAGGTTTGGCCCAAATCAGTTGTTTTTTGAAATATAAAACATGCTAGCATTCTACCGGGACATGCAAATCTACTTGAGGAGAGGAGAGATAGCATTTGGGCGAAGTTACAGCTCTGCAGAGTTTCAGAAGAGACTGCTGTGATAAGGGAGGGCCCCACAGAGAAGGTGGGGCTTGAGTGAGACTTCGAAGGCTGGGTGAGATTTGGTCAGGGAGAGTGACACACAAGGATGATGTTCCAAGCCACTGAAATGGTTTACATAAAGGCACAGAGTCAAGTATGCAGGAAGACTGATTGTAAAATATTGAGTGGATCGGCCTTATTGGAGAATAGGTTTAATGAGGAAGTGGTGCAAGATTAGACTAGAGACTTTTAATAGCCTGCCTTTTAATAGCCCGCCTGAACACCTGGCAGGAAGAGGGAAGCGGACTGCAGGGAAAGGAGAAGATACCATTCGTCTCAGAGGATTGCTTCGGGTTGGCTCTGTTCACCTAGTAATATTTATGATTTATGTTATTAATGTTAATGTTTTTGTCTGTGATCTTTCCTTGAAAAACTCTTATTTTATTATAAGAGCACCAAAGCCAAACGAATACTGAAACAATAACCCGAAAAAACAGGAAATAAAAATCGGGAAGTCATTTCCATAACAGCAGTGTATTTCCTTAGGCAAAAAAATGTGAGTTATTTTCTTTATTATTTTTAATACTTTACTGAGTGCCCACTAGTCCTTAGAGGGTCAAAAATAAACTTATCTTCAGTCATTTTTCTTATCTTTGAAACTTATCTGATAAGAGCGTTTTCAACTTTTAGTTGCAAGGAATAAGCATTCTTAATAAAATTATATGGTACTTTCTTTGATATCTGATTTGTATCTCTATTGTTTTTCTTTTGACATTACTATTATATTACTGGATGCTTTTAAAAATGGGTTGTACAGATTTGTTATTCTTAAGTACATGGAAAACCTTCAGATAAAATATATTTCTCTAAATATTTTTTATGTAAAAACAGGAGGAAGTGTATGTATTTTTCCCATTTTAACTGACTGATAACATGAAGAGTTAGTAAGTCAATTTTGGGCATTTGAGGGAGCAATAGTAACAAAATAAAATATTCTGTTTCCGCTTCTGATATTTTACTTTTTAAATTCGTGGCTATTAATGTAAGTATTTAGGGAGCTCTGTTTATAAAGGTCCTCTTGAGTTATATATGCCATGTTAATAAATTGGTGTAGAATGTGTGGTTTTCTCTCCTTTCAGGAGCCTGTTAAGTGTAAATTTTATTCTGCTTTTAAAGTTGGTTTTCCTTTTTTTTTAAAAAAAATTTTATTTCAGGTTATAAGAGGGGTACAAACATTTTGGTTACATAAATTGCTTTTGTACTGCTTGAGTCAAAGTTATAAGTGTGACCATCTCCCAGATAGTGTGCAATGTAGTTAGGCGTGAATTTACCCATTCCCCCTCCCCCTCCCACCTGCTTGATTTCTGGCAAGTGTTATCTCCATGTGTGCATATAAGTGTTGATTGGTTATTTCCAATGTAATGTTGGTTTTCTCTATGTTGTTCACAGGAAGCATGCAAAGGTAAAATGAAGTATGTAGACAGTTAAAGAAATATTTCGTCATTTAAATCATCGGTGTCAGTCAAGCAAAGACCTTAAGACATAGTCTCAGTGCTCCAGGATTATGTGAATCTCGCTGAGGGAAAAGGCTTATGTGCAAGAAGTAGTGAAATGACATTGCAGATTAGAATGTCAAAATTTATTACTACTATGTAGAGAACGTTAGGGGAATTCAGAGAAGATGAGAGGCTAATGAGGGACACAAGTTATTCTAGACATCTATTCCTGGAGGTGACAGGGCAAAGTTTGCATGTGTGAAGAGAGGGAGAGTGCTTTTTAGAGCTAGAGAACTTGAGTCTGCCCTGCTTAGGAGACGCTCCACGGGACGGAGGCGTAATTTGGAAATAGTGGCCAAAAGTTGGAGTCAGATGACAGGCAGAACTGAAGTCTGGCCTGAGACATATTCGTACGACAATGACTGTGATGAACTAAGTGTCTAAGGCACATTTATCCATTAATTCACTCACTCATTCACTGAACACATAATACTTGACTCCTAATATTTGCTGAACATGCTGTCAAGTGTTGGGTGTACAGGATTTTAGAGGAAAATGATGAATAAAGGGGAGCGAAGAGGCTAACGTAGTTACCCAGATATGAGAAGATGAGGGTGATGCAAACAAACAGGAGGGACTGGATTCAGGAGCTTTTGGAGTTAAGGTTAGACAGGTCCTTTTATCTGTGTGGCTGTGGGGCAAAAAGGAAAGGAAAGAGTAGAAGACAGCTCCAGACTTTCACTGGGCTAACTGGGAGAATTCTGTTGTGAGAAAGAATGGAATTAGGTAAGTAGATCCAGTTTTAGTCTGAAGAGGACAGGTATCACCTTAAAGTAGTAGTGTCCTGTGAGCAGTTAGAGATACAGCACTGGAGCTCAAAAGAAAGGGCAGGATTGGAAATAGAGATATTAGAATCAGTAACAGCGTCAAAGTGAAAGCCGCTAAATCTAATTTAATGAGGCAAATGACCTATTTTCTGTAGTTGAAGATCATAAAGCCACGGAATAAATATCCAGTGATGTTCACAACTGGGTATGAGGGGTCGTGGAAAGATAAAGAGAGCATTTATAAGGAGCAGAGAAATTGGAGGAAAATGGGAGATGCAAAATGTTTCAGGTGTTGAGATTTTCAACATTAATTTTCATAGACTTTTATTGAACAGATATCGTTGAGTGCTTACAATGAGGTGGGCACTGTTTTTTAGATGCTAAGGTTATAAGATTGAGCATAAAAATCCCTGACTTCATGGAGCCTGCCTGTTGGGAGAGGGGCATGCAAGAGAGGTTTCGTAATACGACACACAGACATGTTAATGCACTGAAACGTGAGATGTTATGAAGGTTCAGAATGTGGGTGTATCCCCCCAATAAATGGAACATTTTTCCTCTTAGGCTTATAATTCATTAACCCCAATGACAATAAAACAGTCATAAAAGAGGAGATAAGGTGAAATGTGGAATGAACGGAACTTAAGGTGTATGCCTAATGCCCATCAACATCAGATGTAATACAGCTTCTTTACAAATCTGTAAAGTGTTCAAGTCCTTGCAAAGGGGGTTAGAAGGGAAAAGGCAGGACTAGGTACTGAAAGTGTGTTATCTCGAGGAATGAAGCTTCTGGGTAGATGTTAACTACTAGGCATGGCCCTTTCTGAATTGTCGGAAAAGGGTATAACAAAGGGGAGCAAGCGTCAGTAAGATGGGCAACACATACTAACTGCAATCAAAGAGCCTCTCTTTTGCAAATATGCATCTTGCTTTTGCAACAACAGTGTTGTATCTCCTGGAAAACATCTTCCGTGTTGGTATCAGGATCCTTCTATACTAATTAGACAATGAAACACGCACACACACACACACACACGAGTGCAATCACAGTTTGCTCTTTAGTGACTGCTGTCACTACTTGTAAATCTTTCCAAGGATTTTATGATAATGCAGGTAAAGGTTCGGTACAAGTCCTAAACAAATGGTTGTTTGTGTAAGCAGGAAACATTTGGTATGAACAGCAAAGCAGGACTGTAAATGGGCTGCTGATATGTATGGGTGGAGCCAACGCATATTTTGTGGGTTACAAAGTATGTTGTAGGGTTAATGATTTTTTGAAAGCCAACGATAAGAACACTTTTGCTAGATGATGCGGAAAAAAATTAAAGACATGTTGAGTCTTTTAAAGACATAATACTTTAAAATATCCATGAGTCGATGAATATTCATCAAACCCTAACTATTTATAAGGCTTGGAGAAGGTGAAAGAAAACTAACAACAGAAGCCTTTGAAAAGTACCGGATGACAGTGCAGATAATAGAAACTATGGCAGTTTAGAGAAGGTGGAGAATAATAAAGAAATAATCAAATATGAAAATTAAATAATTTACAGTATATTAGCCAATATGATGGTGTGTGTCATGTAAGAGAAAGCGATTGTTATAGAGATATCATTTCATGATGGACAAGTGATTTTATTCTGATCTCCTTGGCCCTAGGGAGGTGGAGATCCTTTATAAGGGAGGCTGGATTTGGGAGCAACTTTAAGCACAGAACCTTGTTGAGTGGCCTTGGGGAGGCATCAGTGTTTGGCTTGAGGAAATTCCTCAGGCTCAACAGTAGATTCTTCAGGTGAAGAAGAAAGAGACCAAATTTCCCAGTATGCACGGAGAGGCGAGGGCTGGAAAAGTTTGAAGAGAAAACATAGGACGCATTTAGAGATCAAAGGTAGCAAAGCTCTTTATAATGTTGGTGATTCATTCACGGCCCTTTATAGTATGAGAATTAACACATGGGTTATAAAGTTAATCATATTATATCACTTCAGCATGTTGGAGAACATAATTTGACACAGCGCATTAAAAATCCCTGGCAGAATGAATAGGTTACTTCGGGATTCTAGTGAGGTCTAATGAATAAATATAACATTTAAGCACATTCCCAAGAGCTTAGTTTAGATTCACTTGATAAACCAGATAAACTTACTGTTAGTGGGTTTGTTCTGGTTGACTAAGTTAATAATGAGTGCTTAAAGACGTGCCTAATGCATATTTACTCAAGAGTCTTAGGATAATCTGAGTGATAACCCTGGGCAGTTGGAGACCCATTCTAATAAATATGTATTTGAAAGCTTTAAAAACTATTACTACACATTAGAATTACATAATTTTTATTTTGTTTCCTGTCCTTCTACCCCTACCTAATTGCTATATGGCAGGACTTCATTTTCACTACAGCAAACAAATAGTATAATTATCCATGAAAGAAATTTGTATGATCTGAAGAGAATTAATAAATATCATTATAATCACACTGTGTACAAAGTGAAATATCTCCAACATGTATCTTGGCAGTAACTACTCAAAAATAAAAAAGTAATTCCTATTCTCTATATCTGCAACTTCCATGTTTTGCTACCTTTAAATTTAAGTCTATGGAGAAGATTCTTTTGAATTGAAAATGAGCAACATGTTTTGTATTCTGATTCAGGGCCAATATATTCAATTTCACAAGTATATATTATATTTCTTTTGTGATAATGAGAGATATGACAAATTAAATATTGCAGTCATTGCTTTTATGGAATTTTTCACTTTACTGTGCCCCAAGCAGAATTCTATATGAAGAAACGGTCTTGACATTCCTCTTACCCCTTTAAGTTTTCTCTTGTCCACCATCGCAGATTTCCTTAAACTGGTGTTTGTGTGGGTACATTATACCTAAGGCAACTCCAGTTATAGGGATCAGCAGTTCTATAAATTAGAAATGCTTCTAATTGCAAGAAATAACGTATCTGGGTAACAGCAGCTTAAATAACTAGGTGTTTATTTTGTTTCTGGTATCAATAAGTCTAGAGGCAGGCAGCTGCTGGCCTTGCTTCGGTGGCTTAACACAGCTAGAGCTGATGTCTGTGCTGTTCTGTGTTCTTCCCTCATAGATACTGTCGCAGCACCAGGCAACCCTTTTTCTTTAAGGCAGAAGGAGTGGGAGAAGGACCAATGCCAGGTGCTTTTATAGCAACAGAAATACAAAATTACCAACGACTTTACTAAAATCTTCCTGGAGAGATTTCTGCTTTTATGTAATTGTCTAGAAATGTGTTGCATGGCTACTTGGCTGCAAGCTAGTTGAGCACGTGCTTTTTTAGTGGGCGTGGGAATGGGAGAAGGGAGTTGGAAGTGAGCACTGGGTTAACCAGACAATAGTGTTTGCCACATTTGGAAAGACTGTTCTTTAGTGGTCAAGAGCAGAGACTCCTAGGGCCAGTGGGAAGAGAGAAGGTACAGGGGCCAGAAACTGCAGAACCAATAGAGAGACTTATTTCTCCCCACTCTGACCATATACACCAGACCTGTACATTGATCCCTGGGAACCCATGTTAACCCTTGAGGCTACTCTTAATGTTGCTTTTTTTTTTTCCCTTTTGATTTTATTTAATTCTCCTGTATCATATGATAGTAAAGAAAAGTATTGAAAAAATCAACACACAGCATCATTTCCTGAAAAAAAATTGTGTTTCCCTTCTTTTTAATCTTTATCATTTGCATGCATTTCAACATATATAATTATTTATCAATGAACTAAATATTATTAATTACCAATTTATTTTTTTCACTTGACATTATTTCGTAGCTCTTTTGCCTCACCGTTTCATTTTGTTTATAAAGAATGTCTATACTTTGTTCATTGATTCCTTTAAAGGATTGAGATTACGAATACTGCTTAGAAATCTTAGCCATTATATTTCTTAATGCCATGAGACATAAAGGAATCATTATGTCTGTGGGAGCAAAAGGGCAGTCATATTTGTCATTTTTCAAAGCTACTCTTTTTAAACTCTCCTTGTTTGAGAAGAGTGTAGCCACAGTGACTTAAGAATTCATTTATATTTTATGTATTGATTGTTTTCAGTCATTCAGCTGAAAACTCTGCAAGCAATCTTTCTATTTAAACATTCTAAACTACTATTTTTAATTTTAAATGATATTTTCTCTCTTATTACATATATGTATATTTGTTTGTATGCATTTTATTGCCGGCAAAGATAATCATCATCCTTTAGAATTAGCTTTTCCCTACCAAGTTTATAACACTGACCAAGTTTTAAATGCAACACTTGGCAAGTTAATAGAAGGCCAGACCGCTGGAATTTAGGAAAAAAGGAAACTTGGGTTGCATACCTCCAAAAGAATTTTTAAAGCATATGTATAATTTGTACATTCTTGGTTGGTATTTAACATTTGTCATCATAAGTTTAAATAATTACAACTTCAATTTCTGGTAAAAATTGCAAATAGAATTTTTTAAAAACTTAAATTTAAAAGTGAAGCTGTTATATCGCTTTTAAATATAGCCAATGGAATCTACATATGTCATAGATATGACACTCATTGCCTAGTTAAAAAAACACAGGAAGTTCTGCTTTCATATTTGGGACTCTCACATTGTTTTTCTTTATACTTGAATCTATAGGTTAATTCCTTTCTACTGTAGAATTTTATTCTAATGTGATAAATTTATGAAAATTTTGATGTTTTGTGGATTTGTAGATGAATATTATGTAGTTTAGTGCTGTCGTCAACAGTAAAGAGTATGGAACTGAATTTCTTTGATTCAAGTTTTGCCACTTGCCAGCTGAATGACATTGGGAAAGTAAATTAACGTCTCTGTGCCTAAGTTCCCTCAAATGTAAAAGGAGGAGAAATATCCTGTAGAGCAGTGGTCCCCAACCTTTTTGGCACCAGGGACTGGTTTCATGGAAGATAATTTTTCCACCAACTGGTGCTAGGGTGGTTGGGGGGATGGTTTCAAGATGATTCAAGCATATTACATTTATGTGCAGTCTAATCTCTCTGCTCATGATAATCTGTATTTGCAGCCACTCCCCAGCGCTAGCATCACTGCCTCAGCTCCACCTCAGATCATCAGGCACTAGATTCTCATAAAGAATGAGCAACCTAGCTCCCTCGCATGTTACAGTAGGGTTCAAGCTCCCGTGAGAATCTAATGCCGCTGCTGATCTGACAGGAGGTGGAATGTAGTCTATTGAAAAAAAAAAAAAAAGGAAGAAAATAGATGCTGAAATCTGTCTCTCTAACAATAATAGCAAATTCTCCATAGTACATACTGCATTCCAGGCTTTCATCTGAGTTATTTACATATGTGGGTCCATTTAGAGTGAGCCATGGGCAGCGGCTGTAAACACAGACGAAGTTTCACTTTCTCCTGCTGTGTGGCCTGGTTCCTAACAGGCCACAGACTGGTACTGGTCTGCGGCCCTGGCCCGATGTTTGGGGACTGCAGCTGTAGAGTTATTGTGAGGATTAAATGGACCCACATATGTAAATAACTCAGATGAAAGCCTGGAATGCAGTACATACTATGGAGAATTTGCTGTTATTGTTAGAGAGACAGATTTCAGCATCTATTTTCTTCCTTTTTATTTTTTATTTTATTTTATTTTGTTTATTATTAATTCAATAGACTTAAGTGCTCATGAACTTTATTTACATAAAGAGGTAGATGATAGCTAGAGGACTTTTGGTATATATTGGTATATATTGTCCCTCAGATTTCCAAGTTATGTGGAAAATCTCATAGTGGTATATGATCAAAACTTTTTTTAGTGCGAGGATTGGGAACTTAATGGGGTCCTCTTTCATTTTTGTTGAAAGCAAAGAACTGGAAATGCTCATCTTTCAAAATGTTTCTGGAACCGAAGTCATTCACTGTTTCAATTTCTGGGAAGTATGCTACTGAAGGGGTTACTAGACTTATCAAATACCTATTATTAGAGCCATTACTCTTTCCTTTAGGGTCTCCGGATTTCACTCAATATTCTCAGAAAGGGTTGAGACGATAAAAATATTGAAGAAATTTTTCTGCTACATCTTGGCCAACAAAATTTTTAGTCAGCTTTATTACGGTAAAATTTACTAGAATAAGATTCACCAATTATAAATGTATAGCTCTGTGAATTTTGACAAATGCATAAAATTGGGTAACCACCACCAAAGTCTTCATATATGGAACATGTCCAGCACCCCATAATGTTCCTCATGCCTTTTAGTAGCAATTCCCTCTTCTGACACCTGGCAGTCTTGTTATTACTGTTTTACTCTTAGTAACGTTGGGTAAATACCTAGAAGAGAGATTGCTGGGTTATATGGTTAGTGTGTGTTTAACTTTATAAGCAGCTGAAAACTGTTTTTGAAAGTCCCTCCAGCAATGTGTGAGAGCTGCTGTTGACATTCTTGTCAACACTTGTGATCATCAGTATTTTCTCTTTTTAGCTATTTATTGGGCATGCAGTGGTACCTTTTTGTAGTTTTAATTTGCATTCATCTAACTATTACATAGTGTTGAGCATCTTTTCATGTACTTATTTGCCATTGCTGTGTGCTTATTTGCTTTGGTTGACATTTTTTGCTGAAGTCAAAAAATTCTTCAAATTCTTTTGCTCATTTTTTTAATTGAAT
>CAUYRT010017107.1:0-53891 GCA_963574885.1 Lepilemur ruficaudatus
GTCCCAAATGTGGGACACGAAATGTCTCCTCTGTATGAGGAAGGATGTTGAGTTTAATTATGGGTGAAACATTTTAAGAGAAGTGTTGCAGGTGAAACTGCTCATCATTAGGCCTCCAGGATAGTGAGGCAAATGGGAACCATTCCTTTTGTGGAGCAGTGGAAGATGCTGGGATGTTTGGCTTGTGCACCAGATGACTAATCGGAGCTCTGAGAGGTGTCTTCAGATACGTGTCTGCCTCTCCTGCGAGGCAGAGTGGAGGTTCATGCTGTGAGAAGCTCCAGAAGACAGGACCTTGAGTCCTAGTGAAAGTTCCAGGGCAGCTCTTCGTGTTCAATGTAAGAAAGATCTTTCCAACAAGTCAAAGACTAAACTATGTAGAGGCCAACTTCTGGACATAGTGCGTGCTCTGCACTGTCGATGCCCCGGCAGTCTCCAAGGGAGACTGAACAGAGAGGCAGTTCCAGTAGGGGTGGGAGGTGGGCTTATGGCCCCTAGCGCCCCTTCCATTCTATAATTTTTTTCTTATGTTTGCAGACATTCCTGCAATTTCCAAGATGAAAAGCAGGGGAGAAGTTAATGCAATGAAAGAAAGCTATTAAGATGTAAATTGTTTTCTCTGTAAGTGCTTTCATAATGTGCTGAAACATACATTCACTTTTATTCCCTTATGTCTAGGCTGCTGACACTCAGGAACTAAAGATGGAAATGTGGAATCAAGCAGGTTATACTCTACACAGAGAGGCAGCTAACATCTGGCTCTTTCGTTTTCCCCCTAACTGATAGAATCAGTACTGTGCAGTGTCTCAAACGCCTTCTCTTTTATATGCTTAGTTTTAGAGAAAAATCTAATGTCAGGCGGCAATTATTACAGCACGTTGCTGCCATATTCTGCAAACAGTAGGACATTTACAGTGAAGACAGTTATTAGTGGGATTAAAACAGTAGTAAAACTTTATAGAGGCGTTTAATAACTCATTTACGGATCATGAAACAAAGCTAATAGTCAACCTTCACGGGTGAAGTGTTCTATTTGTCTTGTGGTCCACTGCTTTGACTTTTAGTCAAATGTCAAGAGATCACTTAGATTTCAAATGTCTTTATGTGCATCTTATTGTTAAGGCCTGTAGACTTTTGCATATTTAAGAAATGAGTCCCCAAAGAGCAATGATCTAGCAATAACATTTTTAGTAAAAAGTAAGGTATCCGCTCTTTCTACTTACAGATATGTAAATGAGTGATTGGCAAACTTTAAAATGATCTTTAGTCTACATAAGCACCAAACTTTGGATTTAATCCAGTCTTCTTCTCTGCGTGGCTCTCAGTTACTAGCTATAAATAGCTGAATAGGTTATAGGCCATTTATCTCCCTTTCTGCTAACAATTTCCACCATAATTGAGTATTTCTGGACATTATAGTTTGTCTTTTCTTCCTTCCTAACTGCGCTCTCTCTCTCTCCCCCACTTCTCTCTCTCTCTCTCTCTGTCTCTCTCTCTCTCTCCATATATATATATGCCATGCCCAGAAGATTTCCTTTCCTGTTGGAGACAGTTTTTCTGATTTGGGTTTTGTTTCCTTCGATTTCATTCAACAGACCTTCTTTGGATCATAGAATGTTTAGAGTAGGAGTCGTCATAAAAATACTTTGTTCAGACCCCTCACTGTACAGATGACAAAAGCTAGGCCAATGACATGCAGAAACTTCTCTGTGCTCCCCTGGCTGGAAAGTGGCTGAGATGGCTCTGAGGTACAGAGTTTTCAACCCAAGCTGCCTTCCTTCCCCCCATGGCCTCGCCAAGGGCTGACTCACCTCTCTCTGTTCAGAACAGCAAGCGCTTAGCCAGGACACCATTAGGTGTTCTTTTCTGCCTCTTATTTGATACCAGGCTTTTGCTTTACTTTTTGTTTATTTATAAAATGGACTAGAACACTGCCCTCTCTTTGAGGATAATGTTACTGACGGTTTGAGGTCCCTCCGTTATATACACACTTCAGTATCTTCTCCCTTAATGTGTTTGGTGACCAGTGGCATGCACTTTTTTTTTTTTTTTTTTGAGACATCTGGCCAGTGTTTACGGAAGCCATTTCTGCCCGGAGAGTAAAGTCATGCTAAGCCCCTCTCTTGGGAGTTTCATAAGTTTCTTTAATCCTGGGCTTCTAACAACTCTTCTCACCAGCCAGAGATGGTGTGACTGTAGTGCTCTGACTGGCAGCCGGCATGGAAAACCTAATCCATATTTTAAAGATAGGGTTCAAAAATCTAAAAAGAGAGCTTGTTGTATTTGAAATAGAAAAGAAAAGATAATTGTTTGAGGGCAGGTCCATTATATGTGATCGATGCAGTAAGCAGGTGGGTGACATAACCATGCAATGCTCAGTCCTCCTGATTGTATCTCAACAGAATGATCATCCAAAGGGTTTCGGTCAGCTTAATCAATTATTTGTCATTGGATAGAGAGGGATACTCATTTCGATTTTTCTAGCACAACTCCTTGCACGTCATGTTTGCTCAGTAAAAATTTATTAAATGAATTAATGAAAATGAACAAATGAACTTGAAAATTACATTAATTAAAGATAATTGCATATGCTATGTGCTTGTGAGAGAGAGTTGGGTGAGAAGAGAGAGAATAGGTCCAATAATAATGATCATGATAATAACAGTAAGAAGTAAAACCTACAGTGGCATTTGTTTGTCACCCAGCATTGAAGAATATTCACAGGGTTTGCCCCTGAGTCAGGTTCTTCACTAGGCAAGGTAGATGTCCCCAACAGGGAACCCAGTCATTCAAGTCCAGCAGAGGGACTTTCAGAGTGGCAACTTGGAAATAAAAACCTGATGTTGGCCTTGTGGATTATTCTTTAAAAGTAAAGTGTCTGAGTCAAGTTGCTCATGGGGCTGTGGACTCACATATTGTTGGAGGGCAAGAGTCCACATATCTAATGTAAACATTGTCATAAGCCCCCATTTCAACTGAATAGCAAAACTAAAGTCAAATGCTCCCCCAACTTAAACTTTCCAATTAAATGTGGTCTAATTATTTTTTAGTTTTAAATGGCCTGATTGTAAGTCAATGTGCAGTCCATTCAAAATCCAACTCCCCCTTGG
Organism: Lepilemur ruficaudatus; assembly: GCA_963574885.1. NCBI lineage: Eukaryota > Metazoa > Chordata > Mammalia > Primates > Lepilemuridae > Lepilemur > Lepilemur ruficaudatus. The sequence continues at coordinate 3,111 of CAUYRT010017107.1, forward strand.
GACAGTCTCTCCTGTTTCCTAATGTAGGGCATGGTTTTACAGAGGTACTTTGTGTGTCCTTGTGGGGACAGGGAGAAGAGAGGGGCTCCTTGGATCCCCTTATGATGAGAAACCAATAATATTCTAAAATAATTCAATCTAATTTAAATGTATAAAATGCATTTTAGTTTTTAATCAAATATTCCTCATTATTTTTGGAAGTATGATTTAGTATTTTATGATAGAGAAGCTTGAAGATTTAGTTTAGTTTTTCTTAATTAGTAGACTTGATTTTAAAGCAGTATTAGGTTTACAAAACAATTGAGCAGAGAGATAGAGACACCCTGCCGCATAGGCTCCTCCCCATTTCCCTTATTAACATCTTGCATTAGTGTGTTGTATTTGTTACAATTGATGAACCAATATTGATACATTAAATAAATCCATAGTTTACATTAGGGTGAACCCTTATCCATAACATTATTACATTACTCTTCGGTGAACCCTAATCTATGAGTTTTGCTAAGTGCATAATGTCACGTATCCACCGTTACAGTGTTGTACAGAATAGTTTTACTGTCCTAGAAATCCTGTGTCCCTCCTATTGATCCTTTGCTTCCTTAAACCCACATCACCTGGCAACCACTGATCTTTTTAGTGTCTCTATAGTTTTGCCTTTTCCAGAATGTCGTATAGTTGGAATCATATAGCCTTTTCAGACGGGCTGCTTTTACTTAGTGGTATGTATAACGGCCCTCCATTCCTTTTTGTGGCTTGATAGCTCATTCCTTTTTATTGCTGATAATATTCCATTATCTGAATTACCACAGTTTCTTTATCCATTTGCCTATTAAAGGGCATCTTGGTTGCTTCCAGTTTTTGACAATTATGAATAAAGCTGCTACAGACGTTTGTATTCAGGTTTTGGTGTGGACCTAAGTTTTTGGCTTGTACATAAACACCAAGGAGTGCCGTCATTGGATCGTTTGGCAAGCCTATGTTTAGTTCTGTAAGAAATTGCCACACTGTCTTCCAAAGTGGCTGTGCCATAAATGTTTCCACCAGCAACTAACTGGCGTTCCCATTTGTCTTTGTCCATTCTTGCTGCCGTAACAAAATATCTGAGACTGAGTAACTTACAAAGAACAGAAATTTATTTTCTCGCAGTTCTGTAGGCTGGGAAGTCCAAGATTAAGATGCTGGAAAATTTGGCATCTGGTGAGGGCTGCTGTCTGCTTCCAAGGTGATGCCGCTCACTGTGCCCTCACGTGGCAGAAGGACAAAAGAGCGGAAGGGCCTGCCTAGCTCCCTCAAGCCCTTTTCTAAGGGTTCTAATTCCGTCTGTGAGGGCAGAGCCATGACTTAATCACCACCTCCTAAAGCCCCCATATTTTAGTACTGTTACCTTGAGTCTTAGATTCCAGTGTATGAATTTGGGGGGGGGATATGTAGATTCAAATCTCAGTACAACTGCACCACATCCTCGCCAGCTTTTAGTCTTATCAGTGTTTTGCATTTTAGTTATTCTGATAGGTGTGTGGTGATATCTGATTGTTGTTTTCATTTGTAATTCCCTACTGACACATGATGTTGAGTATCTTTTCAGATGCTTGTTTGCCATCTGTTTATCTTCTTTGCTGAGGTATCTGTTCAGATCTTTTGCCTGTTTTTAATTAGGTTGTTTCCTTACTGTTGAGCTTTAAGGGTTCTTGTGTATTTTGGATACACTTTCCTTGTCAGATATGTTTTGCAAATATTTTTACCTAGTCTGTGACTTGTCTTTTTATTTTCTTCAGGTTTAATTTATTTTGATACTTGGTTTTAATGGCTTTTGTAACTGAAAAGTAAACCTCATAAACAATGCATAGATCTGAGTGGAAAAAGTACATCATTGACTCTGCTTTCTAAATTATGCTTATTTTTAAATCCATGTACTAGTTATGCAAACGGTTTGTTTTTTATAATTCATGTAGTAAAATTTCATTTCCCCAGAATGTCACCTATTCTTACTAATTGGAACATGTTATATTCCTATATAGATTTAAGACCTACTGAGATTTACTTGGAAAATGTTTAAATGGGTGTGAAAATTGTTTCCAATTTCTTTGTTGTGTTTTATTTACTTTGTATTGAGGTTTAACATGCATGCGGTAAAGCACATTAATTTTAAGCGTACAGCTTAATGAATTTTTACAGATGTATACACATGTAAAATCAACACATAAATCAAGATAAAGAACATTTCTACTACACTAGAATGTTCCATCAAGTCCCTTCCCAGTCAGTGCTCATACTCACAGCTAATCAGTCTTCTGATAAATTTTACTTGTAGTGTTATCTTTGTAATCCTACCTTGAGAATGTATTTTTATTTTAATTCAAATCAAAGCAGCTATTCTGTCAGTGATTTTGCTTATATAGATTTTAATAAAAAACACATTTAGTAAATGAATTATTTACTGTCAAGAATGTATCTTCTGCAGCATAGTTTTAGGTGGCTCACAGAAAAAGTAATTATTTAAATACCTCTTGATAGGAACAGAGTCTGGAAATACCATGAGTGGTATTCATTTTGAAATAGCTATACTGGGATCCAACCTCCACAATATATTTGTTCAAGTACTTGGTGCTTCAAACTTTCAGCAGTACTTTCTAAAAATTGCCAGTGATATTTATTGATAAACATTAAATTCAGTGTTTTTATGTATTATTTCAGCTGTTTTTGCCATGGGAAGAAAAGTGTTTCCCCCGATGGTTTGTGATTTTCTGACTTTTACTTTAAAATATGAAACCTCACAGGGGTTTCTAAATATTTATCATTTAGTTTCATAAAATGTTGAGAAGTACTAGACCAAGAAGAAAATCACATGAAATATAGTTTTCTTTTTCTTTCTTCCTTATTTCCCTCCCCTCCCTTCCCCTCCTCTCTTCTCTACTTCTACTCCACAGGGTCTCACACTGTTGTCCATACTAGAGCACAGGGGCATCATCATAGCTCACTGCAGCCTCAAACTCTTGGGCTCAAGTGATCCTCCTGCCTCAGCCTCCTAAAGTGCTGGGATTACACGTGTGAGCCACTGTGCCTGGCTGAGTTTTCTTTTTCTATTGTTGGTGATTAGTTTTAAAGTTTCTTGCTAATTATGATGGCTTCATATTATTTCTTCCTAAAATATCAAGGCACAATACATGGCAAGATTCATTTAACAGTATTATAATGGTTTTCATAATTTCCATTTTTTTAAAGCTGGCTTTTCATATCTAATTAACTTGGCATTGTTTTTAATACTTTGCCGTGACTGAGGAAAACCAGGGAGCAGAATTGCTCTGATTTTGTTTGTTTGTTTGCACCTGTCTGTATTATTAGTATTACAGTTCCATTTTTTTTTTTTGGTGGAAATCTATAAGGTACTGGTCTACTTTTTGATAACTACATAATATAATCGGTACATTCATTTAACCAGGCATACGTGAACTGCTTTATGCTGGATATATTTGTGCACAATATGCTGACATTTTACAGAAACTGGTGGGATGGCCCTCTCTGGCTCTCTTGTGGCATGTCCCTGCTCTTTCTTCCAGATACCCAGCACTCCCGTTCTGCTAGGCAGGGGGATGCATGGGTCCTGTGAAAAGACCAGCTTTAGATATTATTCTTTTGGTAAAAATAATTATAAAACACATTCTAATATTTTTTTAAATCACACCCCAGTGGATCACTTTGGAGAGCTATGGTCTAAAATAACAAAGCACTTGCTTAAGTGTAATAACAGAGAACAGGAAAATGATTCACCAGGGAAGGACTGATGTTTAAGGCAAGAGTAGAGAGCTGAGGGGGGAAATAAACAGAGAAGTTGATGATAAATTTGTGGAAATGTAAAGAAAAATCTTAGAAGATTCCAGAAAGGAAGTGAAGCAGCAGTAGTGGCAGCAGCAACAAAAAAGGAAATGACTGCAACGCAGGGTTTCTGCAGAGCCCCTGCTGCGTTGCTCAGCACTTGGGAAGAACGTGGGGTGAGTCACGGTCAGCTCTCACTCTTCTTCCTCCAGGGTGTGCCCATTCTGTTTCTACACTTAGGAAACCCACTCACTGTCCTCTCAGCGTGAGTGGATCGCAGGAGGAACTGTGTCAGGACCAAGAGATGGGTGAGGAGATGACACCAGCAGACCTGGGCACCTTACCTTCTCTTTGGCTTGTGCTTCTGTACACAGGAATCTTTATCCTTCCACACTCATTTATGTGAGTGCTAGTGGGATAGAATAAAGAAACTATAACGGAGACTAATAATAAACATTAATGTACTCTGTAATCTATTTTTAAGATGATTACATTAACGTATGTACTATTTATGTGAAACAGGCATTTCTAGTTTAGTTTTTCTTGCTCTATGGACAGTTAAAAGAACAACGCTACAGAAAATGCATTTGACAAAATGTAACACTTATTATAACTTAAAAACTGTTGGTTTGCTAAGATTTGAAGGCAGTTACCTTAGCTTGGTAAATAATTTTTGCCAAAGAACTAAAGCAGGTATCATATTTAATAGTGGAATGTTGGAAATTTCACCCTGAAATTGAGAACAAGACAAAGATGTCCACTATGACCATTTTTATTAAACATTCTCTTGGAAGTTGTAGCCAGTGCAATTAGTTAAGAAAAAGAAATGATGCATAAGAAGTAGAAAGGAAGTACAATTACCATTATTTTCAGACAACATGATTGTGAACCCAGAAAATTCAAAAGAATTTACAAACTATTAAAATTAATGAGCGAGTTATCAAGGTCACCAGGCACAAAGTCAATATAAAAAAATCAATTGATAAAAAATTTACATTAAAAATTGATTTTATTTCTATCAGCCATTAAAATAAAAAACTTAAAGATTTAACTTATAGTAGCATCTATAAAAATACCTAGGAATAAATCTAAGAAACAAAACTTCCACACTGAAAATTATAAAACATTATTGAGAGACATGTACAAGGGTATTCATAGCATAATATTTATAACAAAAACCTGGAAACTTCTCAAATGCTCATCAGCACTAGAATATTTAAGTACTGTGGTATAGTCACATGATGGAATGCTACGTAGCAATAATAATGAATGGATTGGAACTATTATACTGTTCATACAGTATGGACGTATCTCATGAACATAACATTTGATTCTAGTGATATATAGTACAAAACTAGGCAGCTAATCTTTGATGTTAGAAGTCAGTGTAGTGATGACTTTTGGGAGGGGAATAATGTCTGGAAGGAGCACAAGAGGATTCTGAGTGCTGATGATGTTCTCACTCTTGAGCGTTTATGTGGGTGTGTTCAATTTGTGCAAATTCATCTAGCTGTATACTTGTGATAGGTACACTTTTTATATGCATCTATATCAACAAAAAATTTTTCTGAAAAAAGCCTAACTGCTTATATGTGCAGATAGTAGCTTAACATTGGGTATATGTGTACCTTAGATTCAGTTGGTTAGATTGGGTTGTTATTTGACACTATTGCATGATAGCTGTGTGACTTTGCACAGCTAGCCAGGACATGTGTCTGATTTACCTCCTCATCTGTAAGATGGGGATAATATTATCCTTGTTTAGTTATATTAAGAATTAATATTGGCATATAGATATCCTAGAAAATATGCTTATTTCCCTCCCTTTAGGGAACAATGAATATGTTTATGCATGTGTGTTTATAAAAAATATATATATATACATGCACACACAGTGTATCTATGATAGAAAGCAATGATTCTAGTGAATTTTAAACTATAACTCTTGATTAGATTGAAAATGATCTATGTATGAATGAAATGTTATCTCTAAATATATGTTTGTAGTTTACATTTATAGACCTAAGTATAACTATATATTTATGTGGCTATGTTTAGATATAGAGCAAAAGTGACTGAAGATTTTTTATAGTGAGATTTTTGCCTATATATTTTTCCCTTTAAAAGCTATCATGTAAAATAAAATGTATGATTAGTTGCATTTAGGTTGTTATAGATGATAGGTTAGGAGCTAATAATGATTTTTCTCCCTTTGTAGCTTGTCAGATTTAATCAGTAGGTAATCAGACGTTGATGGCAAATGAAATTCAGAATTATGCTCTGCACTTCCACATTTGCATGCATCAATCTGAAGGCCTGAGCCATTTTTATAGTCCAAAATAACAGAAACGGCTTTATTTCCCTTCATTCAGTCACGTATCCATTTATTTAAATATTTGTTGAAAACCGACTAATTCCAGCTGCTCTTCTAGGCACTGGTCACAACAGTGGGTAAAACAAAGGCCTCCCTGTCTTCTATTCCAGGGGAGAGAGACAGTAAATAACCTGTGTGGTAAAAATGTCAGATGTTGACATAAAGAGCAAGGGGGTAGGACGTGTGGGATGGGGGTTGTGTGTGCAGGGTGACTGGGGAAGGCCCCTCTTTTTATGATGATGTTGGAGCGAGACGTGAAGTGGGGAGGGGAGACTCATGCCAGTATGTAGGGGACGAGCATTCTCTGCCCGACCAACTGAAATACTCCCGTCTAAATTCAAAATCAAACAACCCGAAGTAAAAATATTTAGTATTTCTCTATTTCTATGAGGAGATTTTATTGTTTTTTGTTTGGTTTGCTTTGTTTCTGTGAATTTGGACTCAACCAAAATGGCCTTTCCTATTGCTGAAATCAAAGCCCTGATTCAAATGACTAATTCTGGTGTTGAGGTTCTAGAATCAGATATTTCTAGTTGTAACTCTTCTCGAGGTCTTTGCTTACTTCTGAAATGTATTTACTTTCATGAGTAAGGTTCAGATTTCTTTTCAGAAAAACAGAGTGTTGCTTTATATCATTTTAAGACATTGACAGATGTTAACCATCAGTTTTCTTCTTTCTTTAAAAGACAGAGCATGCCAAATGATTCATAAAGCACATATGCTAATTACATATATATTATACTTTTAAGTTAAATATACTCTGAAAGGAGATGCCATTACTTAGGTTAATTTTTCAGCCAGTTCAGAACTCAGTGTTTTTAGTATTTCTCAAAATTCTAACCTAAATAGATGATTTCTAAAAAATTTTGGTACCTTATGACATTAGCAGGAATTTTCCTCAGTATTTTAGAGTGGACGGGAACTTTAGAGCTCTTTTAATCTGATTTCTCCATGTTAGTGAGGAGGGGTGCCCTGCAGAACTAGAGCTGGTGACTGGAATCTGTAGACTCTGAAACCGATGCCTTCTCTGTTTCCTAGGTCACCTTTAGGTCACAGAGTGCCCATAGCATAAAGGAAGAGGTGGTGATGTGCTTGTTTATATAACGAATCTGTGAAAAGTTTTGCACGTATTGAGTTTGTTGGCAACAAAGTCTTGGTCTCTTGGTGACTTTGTTATTGCCTTTGCGCTTCCTTGTAGCTGTGACCCTTCCACTGACAGATCTTCAGGTCTCCAGTTAGACCTTAAGCATTGTCCAGCTCCCTGAGATGGTTTTGGTCCACTGACCTGATTTCTTATAAGAGTTTTGAAATCAAATGGTGTTTTGGAAAGAAAGGCCTTACTTTGTTATAGAAGACATAAGTTCTGATCAATTGACATTTACTCATAATTGTAACTTAGTCCTTTAGGTATATAAGATTTTTTTTCTGATTGCTATTCATCAACCAGGTGATGGGTTACCATTCTAATGCCTTCTTTGAATTTATGTAACTAATAAAAAGCTCATGGGTAAAGTGCAGATGTTTTTTTTCTTAAGCTAACTTAGTTGCATTGCTGTGTCAAAGGGCATTACATTTTTTATGACAACTGGTGGGTACTATGGGTATGTTTAACCAGGTTTATTGAGATAATTTACAGACAATGAATGAAACGAACTAACAATGTGATTTGATGAGTATATAGTTATGAAACCACCACCATAATCAAAACGTGGAACTACTTCCATCACCCTGGTTTCCAGTTTGCTTGTACCCCCTTGCAGTGAATTTTCTCACCTACTCCCAGCTCCTGGTAGACACTAATTTTTTATGTTTCTATAGTTTTGCATTTAAAAAAATGTCATGTAAATGGACTCTCACTCCACCTCCCTGATTCCTGAAGAAAGGTTGCCTACCATTGCTCAGCTTGGCCTCTCCTTGCCCTCCACACCCATTCTCCCTCCAACCACCACAGAAGATAAATACTAAAATAGCAAAGCTCCTACCCAGGCCCCATCTTAGACCAATGAAATCATGATTTTTGTATAGTGGACTCTGGCATTGACATTTTTTTAAAATTGGAGTTCTCAACCGCTGAGAGCCAGTGCCTTCAATGGTTTCAGTAGAAAAAAAGATAAGATGAAAATTAATGGGCTACACTTCCAGTTAAAGAAGTGAGAAAAAGAAAAAAAACAAGAACCCTGAAGGAAGTAGAAGGAAGAAAAAGGCAAGAGCAGAAATTAATGAAGCAGAACAGTTCAGTAATGCAGTAGGGAAGATCAACAAAGCCTACTGATATGTCCTTGAAAGAACTGATAAAATTGAAAAAGCTCAAGAAAGCCTTAAGAGAAAAAGGAAAGAAGGGACAAATAAACAATATTAAGAATGAAAAAGAGGAAATAATACTGATATAGTAGTGACTGGAGAGATAACAAGGGAATACGGTGGAAATATGATGCCAATAAATTTGAACACATAAAGTTAGAAAAATATAGCTTACCAAACTTGATTCAAGAAGTAAAAAGTCTGAATTGTATTATAACTAACATGACTGTATACTTCATCATCCAAACCTAGACATTTTTGAAAATTATGCTGGCTTAATATGTGTAAACCAATAGTATTCTAGACTAACCATTAAAGAAACTAAAAAATCTTCCTAGAAAGAATATATCCGGCTCAGGTGGTTTTACAGGGGAGTTCTATTAAAAGTTCAAAGGCTATACAATTCCAATCTTTCATTCTTTCATTGAACAGAATAACAGGTAATATCCCCAACTCATTTTATGAGATCAGTATAACATTACATTGAAATTAGCCTAGGACAATACATTAACAAAAAAATAACAGATCAATCTCATATGTAACATAAACAGCAAACAGAATCCAGTGAAATTTGGAAAAGAAAATACAATATGAACATTTGGCTTCAACCCAGTAATCTAAGAATGGTTTAACGTTAGAAAAATCTATAAAATGCCACTAGCTGCATTCACATGTTGAAGAAGAAAAACGCACAACTTCAATTGATGAGAAAACCATTTGATAAAATTCAACACCTGTTTAGGACTAAAAGAAACAAAAACTCTTAGCTAAACAAAAATAGAGGAAAAGTATTTACCAAAAACATCCAGCAAACCTAAATCATAAGGTAATGCTTAAGAGGCTTTACTTCTGCAAATTAGAACAGGACTGTTGCTCACTTATACTCAAGCTCCTATCTAGCACAGAACAAGAATTAAAGGACATAAAAAGTACAACTGTAAGAAATAAAACTGTCATAATTTACAGATGATGTAATCATTTACACAGAAAGCCCAAAGAATATACAGGAAACTTGTTAAAAATAATAATACAGATTAGCAAATTGGCTAAATAGACAATCAACATATAAAAAATTGTATTTCTATACATCAAATATATAATTTTAAAAAGGATACTACTTAACAATAGTCTCTTTGATTAATAAATCAAAATAACTACAAATTCTTTACACAGAAATTTATAAAACTTTATTAAATGATAGCAGGAAAGACCTAAATAAATGAAAATATATATCTTGTTTATAGATAAGAAGACTTGATGTAGCAAAGATGTCAGCTTTCTCCCAAGTTGGTTTGTGAACTCAGTGGAATTGAAATAAGTATCCCAACAGGGTTTTTGTTTTGGGAACTTGATTATGTGATTTCCAAATTTATATGGAAGAGGAAAGGCCAAATGTCAAATTCTAATTAAGAATATGGAGTTTTGGTCCAGGTATGGTCAAATAAAGCAATGGAGTAAAAAGATTGCTCAGAAACAGAGCCATACTTGTTCCATGGCAGAAATGGAATTCCAGATCCCCGGGGAAATGATGAGATAGTCAATTAACGGTCCTGGAGTAATTATATCTCACTGTGGAAAAGGTGAAATTGGACCTCTATTTTATACCATTCACAGGAACCAAGTCCAGGCATTTTATATATTAATATCTAAATATAACAGACTAAAGCTTTTAGACTAAAATGTTGGATAATGTCTTTATGACCTCAAGATAGGTAAAGACTTTTAAAATGCTAATCATAAAAGATTGATAAAGTTGTTACCTTAAAGTTTTAAAAAATCTATTCATGAAAAGACACTATGGAAAGTGAAAAGGTAAGGCACAAACCAAAAGAAGCTATTTCTGACATGTAATCACATAGGATTAATTTCCTGTACATATGAAGAACTTCCTCAATTTAAATAAGAATTGAAAAAGACAACCCAATAGAAAATGAAGTGAAGAAAAAAAAAAAAAAGAACAGGTACTATTTACGAGATAGCATAAATGGCAAACAAATGTGAAAAAAGGCTCAACCTTTTTAAGAATTCGGAAATAAAAATTAAGACCTCATGAGATACCATTTTCATATTATTAAATTGGCTCTAGATTGTTGGGAAAGTTACGGACCAAAGTGAACGTTGTAATGCAAGTGTACATTGATAATATTACTATGGGCGACAGTTTGGGACTATCTTGTAAAGTTGAACATTTGTATATCTTATTACTGAGGAATTCCTTTCTGACAAATACACCCTGCAGGAACTCTTGCATATATGAATTGAGAGAAATGCTTAAAAATACTCATAGCGGCATGGAAGCAACCCAAATGAACATCAGTAGATTGGATGCATAAATGTGCTAAAATCACACACTGGAATATTTTCTAGCAGTGAAAATGAATGAATCAAAGCTACATGCAAAAACATGGATAAATTTTAGAAACAAAATATTGAGAAAAGGCAAGCTGCAGAATTCTACATGTAGTATGATAACCAATTTTATAAAACTCAAGAACAAAATTAAACAATATATTTAGGGATACATACATATAATACCGTGAAAGCAAAAGCAAGGGAATAAAACATTCAAAATCCAAAATAGTTGATATATCTAGGGAGGATTATCTAGGGAGATTAATTGGAGTTGGTGATATTCTGATTTTTCACTTGAGTATAATATGTATGAATGCTCATCTTATTACATCTTATTAGGCCTCATGATTTACTTATATGCTGCCAGTACTCTTTTGATTATATCAAAATATCACAAAATTTATTAATAAAATTAGAACTGCAATTAAAGATTATTTAGAAAATAGTGGCTCAGGGAAAGCTTATGTCAAATTTTATGTGTTTTCAGTCAAGCTGTTCTCAGATTAAAGTTAATAGGCTTGAATTCTTTTAGTAACAAGAAAAGTGAAGTTGATCAGTTTTACAACCCAGGAAGTTCAAATGAAAGCAGGAGCAGAATGGAGGAATTAATAAGTATTTTATCCAAATAGTTGAAAGCTAAAAGTAAAATTAGATAGCAGAACAGGGTTCAGAGTTGAACCCTTTTTGTGTGGGCAAACAGGACTACACAACAAGGTCAGACAACTACAAGATGTCCGGCAGACCTTCAGCTGGAGCTGCTTCTGTGAGGTTCTGAATTCCACGTGGGGATGCACATGGGTCACAGGGACTAGAGAAACTGACCCTTCAGCCCAAGGAATGGTGGGCAGGGCTCAGGTGGTGGTCTTCTAGGCAGGGAGTCTCTGTTCACAAACAACCTTGTTCTTTACCCTAGTGTTTTATGCACATGGTATCTTCTTTCCCCCTGAATGTTCCATTATGTTGAACATAAAGTTAGCAAGCCTTTGTGTAATTGATCCATTAATTAAAAATTTCAATACGTTAATTTTTGAAGTCAAAAGCAAAATTAGCAGAAAAAATCCTCAAGTTTAACTACTTTATGCGGAAGTTAAATATTAACCTCCCACCCTTTTCATTTTGCAGCAGGTTATACCCAGCTTCCGAGCCCACCACATATTTTATGCCAGTCAATAAGAATTTGCCAAAGGTGTTTAGCCCTCGGCACCCTACACGTAGAAAAGAAGCTGACACTTTGCCAAGAAACTTTAGGATTTTATTGTGATATTTTCGAGGTTTTGCATATATTTAATTCACACTTTTCTGTTCAATATGGTCAACTCTTGATTGCCCAGGCCATTATAAGGGGAAAGTGGATGGATGGTTGGGAGGGGCGCTGAAAGGGCGATCACAAGCAAGACACTCTTTATTTCAGCAGTGCGCCTCGTCGTACATTGGAGTTCTTCATGAGATTTCCTAGCGGAAGAGTTTCCGTCAGTAAAAAACTTAAAACCCAATGTTCTTTTGCATTATGCTTACAAGAATTGAGTTCCTAGCGTAATAAAAGTCTTGGCAAGAGAATGAATGAATGGTCTCTGTAGATTTGCCTTTTCTAGTCATGTCACATAAATGGGATAATACAATATGCAGTCTTTTTGCATCTGGCTTTTTTCACTTAACATAGCATTTTTGAGATTTATCTGTTTATAGCATGTTATCAGTATTTTGTTCCTTTTTATTGCAGAATATTATTTAATATATTCTATTTTTAATTTGTGTTTTTTCTTTTCCTTCAATTTTGCTATGAATTTTATCAATTGTATTAATTTTTTAAAAAAGAAACTCTCTGATGTTTGTCTCTTTTCCATTTCATTGATTTCTGTTCCCTGTCAATTCCTTTCTTATATTTACTTTGGGCTTAATTGGTACTTTCTCTCTAGATTCCTAAGGTGGGAATTTATAGAATTGATCACAAAGCTGTCTTCATTTCCAGTGTTTAAAGTTACAGATTTCTTTCTAAGTACTATTGTATTTTCATTATCATTCATTTTGAAATATTTTCTAATTTCCATTGTGATTCTTTCTTTGACCTGTGAGTATCTTACAAATCTGTTTTTTAACTTTCTAACATTTGGGGACTTTGAAAACCAATGTTCGATAGATGCTTTATTGTTACTGATTTCTAATTTATTTCCAGTTACATGGAAAGAACACACTCAGATTTCAGTTTTTCAGAATTTATTGAGACTTCTTATTTTGGCCTGGCATGTGGTCTCTCTTGGAGAAAGTTTCATGTGTATTTGGAAAGTGTATGTGTTCTGCATTTGTTGGCTGTAGCAGTCTATAAAAACCACCAACATCAAGGTGGTTAATAGTGCTGTTCAGATTTTCTGTAGCTGTTGTTATACATATTTATTTTTTTCAGTGTTTCTATCACTGAGAGAGAAGTGCTAAAATCTCCAGTTATTACTGGATTTCTTTTTATATGATTAGCTGTGTTAGTTTTTGCTTTATGTATTTTGAAGCTCTGTTATTAAGTGCTCTTATATTTAAGATTGTTACGTGTTTCTGATGAATCGACCATTACATCAATGTGGAATGTTCCCTCTTATCACATACAGTGTATGTGGTTTTCAGAAATTTGACTGTTAACATGCCTAGCTAGGTATGGTCATATTTATAATTTTCCTGTTTGATGTTTGCTTAGCTTCTTGAATTTGCAGTATACATTTTGTTTTACCAAATTTGGCAAACTAATAGCTATTATTTTTTAGGATGTTTTTCTCCCCCATTCTCTCTCTTTTTCCCCTAGAACCCCAATTATTATGTATATAAAATAGATGTATATTATGTGTATTTGTCTATTTGGGATGGTCTGGCAGATCATTGAGTCTCTATTTTTTTTAAATCTAATTTTATTTTTTTTTCTCTTTTCTTCAGGTTAAATAATTTTAATAGATCTATCTTCAGGTTTACTAACCTTTTTTTCTGTCATTTCTGGTCTGTTCTTCATCCCAACCAGTGCTTCATTTCAGATAATGTACTTTTTAGTTTTATAATTTGCATTTTGTTTATTGTTTTTGTTTCTTAATGAGTTCTGATCTGTTAATTCATTATGACTATATTTTCTTTTGTGTCTTTAAACATATTATTATTAGCTGCTTTTAAAACCTGGGTCATCTTGGTGTCTCTTTCTATTTAATGTATTTTTTTCTTGGTTATGGGTTACATTTCCATGTTTCTTTGCTTGTATAATAATTTTTGATTGCATGGTGGTGGTTCTGAAGGCTACATTGTGAATCTAAATTTTGTTGTCTTCCTTTAGAGAATCTTGGGTTAATTTCTGGCTGTTATTCTATTTCCTAGTGGTCCAACTTGATTCTTTAAAGGCTTGTTTGTTACCATGGGTCTATTAGTAAGGTGTGGGTTTTTGGGGGTCTCAGTTGAACAAGTCAGAGTGTTTAGCAAGATCTCTTCAGTCTGAATTGTCAGATTCCAAATCATATTAGACATTGTAGAAAACTCTCAAAAAGCACCTAGCTCAGTTCAAATAAATACACACACACACACACACATATACACACAATATATTTAAAATGTGTTTTTCATTCCATTAGAGTGATGTTGAGCATGATAATGCTATCCCTAATCGTTGGATAGAGATCAAAGGCAGAGAGAACTGTTAGGGAAATAAAACAGTTATTTAATTTAATTAATTACTTTTTAGAAATGAGGACCTTGCTATGTTGTCTAGGCTGGAGTGCAGTCACTATTCACAGGTATGATCGTAGCATACTGCAGCCTCAAACATTTGGGCTCAAACAATTCTCCTGCCTCAGCCTTCCTGGTACCTGGGACTGCAGGCATGTGCTACTGTGCTCAGCTGAAGCAGTTGTTTTAGATATGTGGTGATAAACATCACAACTGGAACAGAAAAGGAACTGTGGCATACAGAGTCATTTCAGAGACATGGTAAAAGGGGCACAGTCAGGACTGAATAACAGACACTTGTGTTGGGAGGGAGAAATAGCATTATCATTAGGGTTTCAAATCACAGGGATTAAAAAACTCATCCTAAAGATGAGTTTTCTTTAGGATAAGAAACTCATCCTAAACTCATCATTTCTTTAGATGAGAAACTCATCCTGTTCTTAAAGATGTCAGTTTGGGAGTCATGTCCTCTGAATTGGGTTAATAATTAAAGTTGGGAAAGAAAGAATTCATATGTGAGAATAATCATAGTCACACATCATGTGTATTCATATTAATACTCTGTTTTAGACTTCGTGATGTTTAGAATTGAGTGATTAGAATTTTGTTAGCCAAGATTGTTGGGCAGTGACATCTAAGGGACAGATTTAAGTAACTAATCTACAGGAGAATTTGTGTTTACTGGATCTTAGGGTGTCTTAGTGCCAACTTCCTTAAAAATGTAGCAGTGAAGTAGGTACACTTCCTATATGGAAAAGAACAACTTTACAGATAGGGCCCAGGGACATGGAGCCTGGGGAGAAAGCATCTATTCTTACCCAGGTGGGCTCAAGAGGAGAAAAGGTTGTGCCAGGAAGGGGTGGGGGGTGCTGCTCTGTGGCCCCTTGTGCTGTCAGTAGGATTTGGCTCCATCACTGGAGGAGATCCAGGTACTGATTGTGAGGCACTGGGCCAAGCATGAGAACGAAAGCAGGGCTTAGATCGTACCCTGCCCTCTGAATACTCCCAGTCTTCAGAAGACCCCATTATCATCCCATGGCACCTGATAAAGGATTGTATTAGCAGCCAGCTAGTGATGAGCAACAGAGAACCCAGCAGGGCGATGAGAAATAGGCCAGGGTTGAGAATTGTTGATCCAACGCTGAAGTGTTTGTTAGTAAAGTGTCTTTGGCAATTCTAATCGTGACTTTAATAGTGGAACAATAGAAAGAAAACATATCTGTCTCCACTGTCAGCAAAAGAAAGAGAGATAGGATAGTATTTTAAGGGGGCTTCAAGACCAGTTGAAAGTTTCCTTAGGAATTGAGAAATTGCCATATTTATAAAAAAGACAGATGAAAGGGAGAGATGAAGGCAATTTACAGTGAAGTGAATAACTCAGGGGGAAGGTGTTGGGGAGGCAGAAGGGACTGAGGTGGAGGCGAAGTGGGAGGGGTGGCTCCTGAGTGAGATCCGTCTCACTCCGAGACTTCCAGGAAGGATGACTAGAGTGTGTTGTTTTCAGTATCCCTGATTTTCCCGTCACGTCCCTGCGCCAAAGCCGTTAGACAAGCAGAGCCAGCACTTCAGTGCCCCGCAGCAGCCAAGTGGTACATCTTTCCTCGGTATCAAGTTTTCTCATGGCTAAGACACTTGAAACTTTTTTCGGAGTGGAACAAACCTCACAAAAGTGTCAGAATGTAACAAGAGTTTCTTTCACTCTCCTCTTGGAGAGGCTCAAACTGAACCCGGCACAGAAGCCCGTTAGCAAACTGATAAGCTGCAGGCCACAATTGAAAAATGCTTGAAGTACTGTCAAACTTTCTTCTTTTTAATTCTTCACAAGATATAAAATATTTGTATCTTTTCCAATCACAAAAGCAATGCATATTTATTATAAAAATGTAAACAGTGTGAAAGTGTGTGAAGTTAAAAGCGAACTCACCCCCAGAGATGACCTGGTGTGTGTGTGTGTAGAGCTTATCAAGCAGAGCTAGGTAGGGAGGGGGAATCCAGGTCTGGTTCACTCCTGACTTCCAGCTCTCGGACGGTCTCCACTTTTTCATCTGCAAAGTGGTGAGAATAATAACAGCGTGGCTGTGGAGGCTGAGATGAGATGGTGTGTGTAAATATAATGTGTGTAAAACAGCACAGTGCTTGAAAAATGGGAAGGATTCGATTCAAAAATGTCTCTCAAATGCCTGTAAAATACATGCCAAACACTAAAATTGGATTATTCCCTATGTATTATTTTCTTACTTGGTTTTCCATACCGTTGTCATAGACATGTTTCTACGTCAGTACATGGAGTTCTACTTCATTTTTGTAATGGTTCCCGATCTCATTATTCTCTTCCGCCTCCAAGTAGGCTTTTCTAATTGTTAAGGGGAGCACTTTTTGTAGAGCTATTGATCATGTGCATTTTTGTGGTAAATAGCTGTTGCTTATCCTTTACTAGTGAGTAACTGGGGTATTTGTCTTTTTCTTAGTGATTTGTAAGAGCTCCTTGTAAAAGGGATATCAACACATTTTATATTAACTCTTGTTAAAGATACACGAGTTAACTTTATTGATTAAGGCTTTTGTCATGTAGCAATTCTAAACCTTTTTATTGTCAAATCCAACAGTATTTTCTGTTATGCTTTCCGATAACCTTTAGTGATTGCAAGAGCTCCTTGTAAAAGGGATATTAACACATTTTACATTAACTCTTGTTAAGGATACATGAGTTAACTTTATTGATTAAGGCTTTTGTCATATAGCAATTCTAAACTTTTTTATTGTCAAATCCATCAGTATTTTCTGTTATGCTTTCTGATAACCTTTCCCACTTGAAAGTTTGTTTTTATATTTAAAGCTTTAATCTGGCTGGGATTAGTTCTTATGAATTATGTGAAGTGTAGGGATTTAGCCTTAAATTTTTAAAAATGATTAGGCAGTTATGCAAGCACTATTCTTCTTAGAATTTGAAATTCATATTTTTCATACTCCTGTTTATACAAGAATTTATATAGATACTAAATTCCTGCTATCTATATCTGGACTCATTGGCTTGTCCCATTGGTGTGGCTTTTAATTCCTATATTGGAATCACAATATTCTAATTATTGTAGTGTTAAAGTGTATTTTGATATTTGATATGGCAAATATTCTCTTTTTCAAAAAATACTCAACTATCTCAAGCATTTAAATTTTCAAATAAACTTTAAAATGTTATATTTTGCAAAAATCCCAACAAGATTTTTATTACCAATATTAACTGTATGTCAATTTGGATTATATTTGTATTTTCACACATACTTTCCTTTGAGGGTCTTGTGCCTTTCCATTTACATCTTTCTGTAATGTGTTATATTCTTCTTTACATAGTTCTTACATTACGGATCAGATTGATTCCTAAGAAGTTTTGTTGTTTAAGTTGTAGTTTAATTATGAAAAGAATTTTCTAATTATGTATTTTTATTAGATGTCAATATTAAGGAAAACTTTACACACTGCTAACAGTAGTTTCTTCTCATTTCTTCTTGGTTCACAATCACCTCTACAAATAATGATAATTTTAACTATTTGTTTTTGGTATTTTTAGTTTATTCTCTAATGCTTTGGCTAGATTACGCAACAGAATTTTGAATAAGAATTGGGAAAGTAGGCATCTTTTTCTTGCTTCCTGACTTTAAATGAATATGCTTCCAGCATTTCCCTTTAGAGACTATGTATACAAATGGACAGTGGCCAGATCATATGTGAAAATAGAGCTTGGAACCACAACCTCTGTGGCAACTAGGCTGGGAAGCTAAACCACAGCTTCTGTAGCAGTTGGCCCAAACTGGTCAGGACTTGGTCAATGACTGCCAGCTTCTCTGATTTTTGCTCCGACTTCCAACTCAGGATCAACCACAGAAAGCCAAATATGCTCCCCAAATCGATAATATAAGATGTTCTACTTCTAGTTAGCCCACCCACCTCCAGCTTCCCCCAGGACTACAGTGTCCATCAATGCATACCTGGCACCTTCCTGTCTTTTCACTATAAAGCTCTCCCTTGCCTGCCCTTGAGGCTCTGTCAAATGCAAGCGATAGTTGGCTCTTGGAGTAGCAAGTTCTGAATAGCATCTGCTTATTCTCATTTGGGTGGCCTTTGTTTATTTCTACACATTATTAAGTATAATGTTCATTAATGGGTTTTCTTTTTTTTTTTATTTCAGGATATTATGGGGGTACAAACATTTTGGTTACATGTTATGACTTTGCCACATCCAAACCATGATTTGAGGCATGCCTTTTCCTTCCTACAATGCTCACCATGTCCATTAGTTGTGAGTTTACCGACTCCCAACCCCCCAATCTCTGAAGAATATTACCACCGTGTGAGCACCATAGTGTTGATCAGTTATTGCCAATTTGATGATGAGTACATGTGGAGCCTATTCTTCCAATCTTGTGATACCTCACTTCGGAGGATGGGCTCAAGCTCTATCCAGGAAAATATAAGAGGTGATAGATCACCATCGTTTCTTATAATTAAGTAATATTCCATTGTATGCATATACCAAATTTTATTAGTCCACTCATGGATTGACAGGCACTTGGGTTGTTTCCACAACCTGGCAATAGTGAATTGTGCTGCCATAAACATTTGGGTGCAGATGTCCTTAATATAGGATGTCTCTTGTTCTTTTGGGTAGATGCCTAACAGTGCAGTTGCTGGATCAAACATCTCTAATCATTAGAGAAATGTAAATCAAAACCACAATGAGATATCACCTAACCCCGGTGAGATTTGGCCTCTATTAAAAAATCCCAAAACAACAAATGCTGGCGAGGTTGTGGAGAGACAGGAGCACTCTTATACTGCTGGTGGGACTGCAAATTAGTGCAACATCTGTGGAAAAGATTTTGGAGATACCTCAAAGAGCTAAAAGTAGAAATACCATTTGATCCATTAATGGGTTTTCTAATGATTAATGAGCAACAAATTTCTAGAATGAGCTCTTCTTTGGTCATGTTGTCATGCCAGTTATTTTAGTACATGTTTCTTGAATACCTACTGTGAGCCAGGGACTGTGCAAGGCTTAGGTGATGCAGAAATAACCCAATTAGGTGTTTTTCCTGCTCTTGTGGAATTTGTGGTCAATAGGAAGATGGACATTCATCAGAGAAGTGTACTCACTTGATTGTGGGATAAAGGGATAAAGTGGGATAGTAGGATAAAGCTCCAGGAAACTGAAAAGGGATGGCTGGGGTGGGGGGCGGGGGGACCCAGAAGATGGGATGTCCTGAAAGCCAAAGAAAGGCAGTTTCCAAAAGGTCAGATGTGTCAAGAGCCATCCTGAGGTCAAGTGCAAAGAGGAAAAGAATGAGTATTGTGCTCTTTTGCATTTAAACACATTTTCTCATGTATTTTCCTTTACGGTTATTTCTACCACCTTCATCTTTTACATTCATACTTAGTAAGCATTTGGAAGTCCTCTTATAACTTGAATTGATTTCCAATGTGACCTCAAGTTTTTCAGGACTTTGATATGTAAAAGTAGCTTATTGAATTCTTCCTGATATTTATTTTCTCCACCAGAAAACTGAAAATGAAATGGGCTCCCTGCTGATTGTTGTCATTTACCTGACTGCACTGGTGTTGAATATCTATCGTTGCTCTGCTTCTGCTGCGGCAGTAGCTAGGATGAGCTCGCTCTGTGAGTGGCACCTGTTAATTAACTATTGCAGAAAGATGTCACTGAAGTAGAAGAGTGCCACAGGATAATAGACCCGCTGTGTACAAATGCTAAAATAACTTTTGCAAAATAAGATTTTAATGAAGCAGATTTATTTTCAAGGTAGAATGCCTTGGTGCCACAGCAATTTTCTATCCTTTTTATTTACTTATTTTTCAGCCCTTTATATTTCTCCAGTGTTGGGAGGGATTCAACTTTCCATGTCAAGCCCTCTCCCTTACCTATCTTATCCTTTTCTGTTCCTAATTGCGTCTTTTTAAACACGTGGGTTTTTTTTTTCCATCCACACTTTAGATTTACTAGGTAATCTTATTTTTTTTCCTTTTCCATTTTCAGTCATCTTAGTTACAGAAAAGCAGTCTTGCAAAGTGCGTAATAGTATAGACCTTGGAGCCACATGGCCTTGGTAAGGTTATCTACCCTTTTTGAGCCTCGGTTTCATCGTCTGTGAAATGGAGTTGTTGAGGGGGTATGCATTAGATGTTTTAGAGCATTAGAGTAGTACCTGGCACATGGTAAGAACCATATAGGTATTTGCTGTTGTTACTCTTTCTCTACACTGGGTTATCCCAATGTCAAATTTTTAGCTTTAGAATATTGATTTGTAACAGATAGTCATGGCTTGTCATCAAGTCTCTTTATTGAAAATGTATGGAAATAATTTTTTATGTAGAGTTTTAATAGGTTTAGAGATCAATAATGTGATTTGTTTGCCACGTTCTGACTTATAAAATATCAGAGCTGAAAGAAACCTCAAACATCACATGGTGCTCCTTCTCCTTTTTCATGGGAGGAAATTAAGGGTCCACAAAATGGTCACTTGGTCAGGTCATGGTAGTGCTGAGACCAGAATGTGCGTCTCCAGTTTCCTAGTCCAGTGTGCTTTCTCTGCTCTAATTTAAACAATATAGTTTTCCTCCTGTTTTGACCCGCCCAAAATGAGCCAGTTCATAAAATTCTCCTACAAAACAATGTACTGAATATAGAGTGTCTCCAATATTATCAAATTGGGTTTTCTAAGTTCTTGATCCATCAGTTGATGCCAACTCAGAAGTGCATCTCCTTCCTTGGTAAAGACAACAGACTAAGCCAAGGCAACCACTTTTACTCCCGCCTTATATTAGTTTGCTATTGCCATAGTAACAAAGCTACAAGCTTAGTGGCTTAAAACAACACAAAAATTTGTTCTCTTACAGTTCTGGAAGTCAGAAGTCTAAAGTCAAGGTGTTGGCCAGGCTTCATTGCTTCTGGAGGCTTCTGATTCCTTGCTTTGAAAAACCATGTTGAAACACTACCAGAGACCACCCACATTCCTTGGCTTGTCCCTTCCTTGCATCACTTCAGCTTCTTGCTTCTGTCACGTATCTCCTACTGCCCAGTCAGATCTCCTGCCTCCCTCTGATGAGGATCCTTGTGATTCCATTGGGCCCCCTTAGATAATCCAGGACAGTCTTCTCCCCATCTCAAGATCCTTAACATAATCACATTTGCAAAGTCCCTTTTGCCATATAAGGTCATATTCACAAGGTCCAGGGATTAAGATGTGGATATCTTTGGGTGGGGGAGTGGCATTATTCAGCTTACCACACTCTGAAAGTGACATTTGAGCAAGAGTCGAGTCTTCTAAATTATTAACTCGGAGGAAAGCAATGTTGCCCAGGAAAAGAAAAATAATCACAGTTTTCAACATTATTTAGCTGAGAATAGTGTTTATACACAGTCATAGCTATGTAATCACTAAATATCCATTTGATTGAAAATAAGAGAGAACCGTAGCGGGGGATGGGCTGGGAACTGTGTGCATGTGAGGTGGGGGTGGGGCAGAGAGCTGCGTCTTCATATTTCACGGTAGGAAGTCAACAGATAATGCCTAAAACAAAAAATCTTGATGTAGCAATGCAGATGTGCTACCTAGAAAGATGGAAATAAATAAAATAATCAAGTAAAAAAAGTGAAAGTAATCGCTTCTGAGAAGGGGAAGTTGAGCTAGGACTGTGGTAAGACTTCTGACTGATAAAAATAAAAAAATAAATACCAATTGAAAGGAAGGGAAGGAGGGAGAAATAATGTACGGAGTCAACAAAAACACTTGGCAACTGGAGATTGCTGATGTAGTCCACTAAAAGAAGATTAAAAAAAACAACCAACTCCCAGTCCATTGTGTTGGTTGGACTCTTACCTGCATGTGTCAGAAACGTTAACTAGCTAAGTGAAGAGGAGGATGGCTTAATGTAAGTAAGAACCATGCCAGGGCACTAGGAACAGCGGAACCAAGGGCTGGAACCTGAAGCCCCTCTCCCCGAATTCCCTCCTGCGGCCATGACTTTGCTTTTCATTCTTGCTTCAGCCCAGCTTCTGGCTCCTCTGTCTTTGAGATGAGACATCATCACTGCCACTCCCAAGTTTCAAATGTTAAAACACGTTCCTCAGAGAGATACCACTCTCTCCTTCCCTACCCCTTTTCTGGAACACCAAGGGAAGGAAACATCTGGCTGTGGCCAGGGAGCCGGTCCCCTTATGCAGAATGGCTGCTGCCCAGTAACCGGGTGGTACGTGAACTTTGCAGTTTCTCCTTCTAGGGATTGTTAATGATATCATGCAATTTTATTTTTAAAACAGGACACTGTGCAGTTTAAAATAATGAGTTATAATGTGGTAAATATCTCTAATATATAGTTGACCCTTGAACAACGTGGGGGTTAGGTGTGCCAACGCCCTGCACAATCAAAAGTCTGCATCTAAATTCTGACTCCCCAAAAACTTAACTATGAATAGCTTGTTGACCAGAAAGCCTTACTGATAACATAGACTGTCAATTAATACATGTTTTGTAGGTCGTATGTATTATATACTGTATTCTTGTAATAAAGTTAGAGAAAAAATGTTATTAAGATAATCATAAAGAAGAGAAAATATATTTAGTATTCATTAAGTGGAAGTGCATCATGAAGGTCGTTGTCCTTGTCTTTACATTAAGTAGGCTGAGGAGGAGGAAGAGGAGGGGTTGTTCTTGCTGTCTCAGGGGCGGCAGAGGTGGCGGAAAATCTGTGTGTAAGTGGACCCGTGCAGTTAAAACCCATGTTGTTCCAGGGTCAACTGTATTCTTCAGTGAAGAAAAAGTAAGCTATAGAATATATCCTGTGCATGATGTGTAATATATATATTTACAAATAATTCATATACTTAAAATCTATAGCAAACTCTTATCTATGGTGAGTTTTGAGGAAATAGGGTGTCAGCAAAGTTTTCATTGTCTATATCATAGTTTTATATACAAATACATAATATTTATATTATTTGAATTTTTATAGAATAGGATAAGAAAAAATGAAAACTGAGAATTTGCGTATCATGAGTGTATATTGCTTTTCTAATAAGAAACCAGTGGGAGAAACTGTTACCTCTTTGCATTGCTTACAGGATAAAAATCTAAAGTCTCCTGTCCTGTAGGAGTTTAGGAGTCTGCATTTCTCCCCTTTCTACCCTTCTGCCCTGTCCTCCCAGGCCCTGTGTTCTAGCCTTCCCACTAGTGCTTGAATACAGAATGTTCAAGATCCAACCACAAATTTTCTTGTTGTTTATTGACCATACCAGCGTGTCCTTCCTCCTTCCTTCTGCCTGTCCAAATCCAGATGTCCTGCGAATTCTGCTTCAAGTCTCTCCCCCACAAACCCTTCCCTGATCATCATCTCCTGATGATCCAACCTCTCACTGATCATCATCTCCTCTGGGCCAGTAGCACCAAGTGGCACTTCATTCTGTGATGTAGTTCACCTGTGGATATCTTTATATGGGTCCTGAAAGGAAGGGGACCATTCCTTATGTATTTTTTGTAGTTCCTTCATGGTTGAGCACTGGAAAAATTACATTATAAGTGCTCAGCATATTTGAATGAACCAGGGAGTGAAGGAATGATGCATGGTTTCTCCTGAATGTTTACCTACCGTCTTAGAGCTAGATGACAGGGGAGGAAGAAAGAGAAGGGCTGAGGATTTTCTGGGGTGTGGGGGTTGAGAGGATGTGCTCTAGCTCAGTCCTAGCTCACAAAAGCCTCTTCATAATTCAGCGTGTGCTGAATTAAAGTCAGAATTGAAAGAGACAAAGCTTTAAGGCTTTTGAGGCACACTCCAGGCTGTGATGCTGCTGAGGGATCAGCCTCCATCCCAGGAGGGTTTCCCTCCCTACCCCTCCACCCCACTCTCTATTCCCAGCACTTTCCTAGGCATTGGAATAGATGTTCAATCATTCATTTCTCATCCATTCCCTGGCAGAAATTCGCAAGTAAGTATATGTACCTTTGAGTTGATAGAATTAGTCATTAATGGCATTGTGTCTTAAGTTTGAAATTAGCGTCCACTTCTCACAAAAATTGTTCCAGGTTATTTGTTTAAATCATTTGTAAGCCATGTTAGCTATCTCTGAGCAATCAAAATGAGTATACCTTCAGTGCAGAAATCCCTTAAGTGTTAAACTTCTCCTTTCAGGGCTTTTATAATTGACTTCATTCTATCCAAGACTTTTAACTCTCAACTATGTAACCTGGACCTCTTTTTTGATCATGTAGCTAAAATTCAGGGTCTCTGCTTAAATCAGAAAAGGACATTCTAGCCCCCTAAGACAAGATACCAGAATAAAGTACATGCTTGGAATAAATCAGTATAATATTCTGTGCTAGTCATAGGAGGATCCAGGGACTGTTGTGGGCTCAGAGGGGAGCTGGGTGAGTTTGTTTTTAAGATACTCACAGGTACAAAGTTTTCTTAGGAAAGTAATTCAAAATGAATGCTCTGAGTACAGAGTCTCTTCAGGTTTTTGGAAGAAAAAATTTAATTAAAACATTAGCCTCTGTCATATTTGAAAAGCCCCATCCTATGATCCATGAGGTTCTGTCAGATTACAGGTTCTGTGGGTTACTCTCCTTCAGCAGAGCAGAGAATTGTGAATTAGCTTAGTAATACTCACCGAGCTTGATACCTCCCCTGCCTGGGGAAAAGCAAACTCCTGTGGTCCCTGGTGTTTCAGCAGGATGGAGGTGAGGGCCTTAGATGAAGAAGCCAAATCTCCAGGCCAGAGGGACTGCAGAATTTAGAGTACAAATGGATTAAGAGGATCAAAGCTGGGGAAAGGTGTTGGCCTGGCAGGAGGCACAGTGTAGACACCATGGCCTCCTCTGCCAACCTCATGAGCATGTTGTACCCATGCTTAGAAGGGCTGGAATAGCACAGGTAAATCCTATGCTGAGATGGTTCAGAAATTTTTAACCTTAGGGATGTTTGGTCATATTTTCATGTGGGGTCGTTTCTGTGTGTGGGTGGCTGCTTGTTAAGCTTTGGCCAAACAGGTTGAGTGTACTTGGGTGCTCTGTGGCTTAGGGGACCCCACAGTTCACAGATGCCTTCATTTATGCAATGTCAGTATGTCCAACACGGGCATTGCTGCTTTCATCTTCTAAGTTTTTCTATTTAAAAACAGACTTTTAACTCAATTGATTTGATGTGACTTCTGGTTTTAGTGGTTAAGCATTCATCAATTTGGGAAAGAACGATGTCCCCACACTGAATTTCACAAATACTTTTATGCTCCTTTTCCAGATTGCCTGTGTAGGTTGACTTTAATGAACCCTAGTGCAAATGACCACATGTTTGTATGAGGTAAATGTAAAATTATCCAGAAGGAAACCTCTATATAGGAGGGTTACATTTGGATTTAGTGTGTTGTATTCGAATTATTAAAGATAGAAATATAAAGTACTTTCAAAAGCGTGGAAATTCAAAGTGTACTCTTAGTTCCCTACTCCAACAGATTTTGAAAAAGTAATAATATAATAAGGACACTATGACCGGAGCTGGGAACAGCTCATGCACATTAATATTCCCAGAACATTAAACACTTGAAAATAACTTAGGGAGATGACTGCTTTAGGGATTTGCTTATAATTAATGCAAAATAATTCTTGGATTATTTTTTGATGAGTTGGTTATAATTAATGCAAAATAATTCTTGGGTTCTTTGACTTAATGAATTTTGGTATCTCTCAGAAATGTTAGGATGGAGTATTACGAAGTTATTGTGATGGCATTTGGCCAGAGGACTAGGAAATTCTAGAACACTATCCCAGATACCTTTGTACAGCATCTCTGAGGGACGTGACAGGTGTGGAAGGCACAGAAGGCTTTTTATTATGCTGGTCTACACAGAGGTTTCCTTTTAGCCACACTTTATACCTGCTGGTGTGGAGACAAAGATGGCTGTGTCTTTCTGTGTGTATTTGCTTCAGTGTTTAAACTTCAGTCTTGGATCTTAACATTTTGTGCAAGAAAGCTTCTCTCTTCTCTTCACGTAGATGCGTATTATTAATAGCTAGAACCAATGGAAAGAGACAAGAGACAGAAAGGGATTGTGTGTTTGCCCAGGGACCTCCGAGGCAGAGCTGAGCTAAGCCACAGGTAGCTACCGCACCTCAGACTGGGCCTAGACAAGAGAGGAGAAGGAGAAAAGGAGGAAGAAAAACAAAGCAAGGAACAGCTCAGCCTTTCCCAAGGGTCAAGCCTCTAGCCATGCCACATTTTCCCCAGCCTTCTTGAAGAAGAGGAAGGTAGAAAGAGTCATGCACCCATCTACACAAACATTTTGATCCCTTGGAAAGTTTTCGCTCTGGAGAACACAGCCTTGGCAATGTCCTTGAACTTCACGTCATCTCTTTGGAAGTAGAGTATCTTTCTCTTGGTCATGACTTGTCTGTGGAAAAGAGTAAAAATAGGAAAATAGGGGAATGTTAACTTTCCCCCCTTCATACCAAAGGCTTCCACCTTGACTTGCTTTGCCTCCTTTTTAGATGTATTCCTTCACTTCAGTAAAATGCATTATTTATTAGCCTGTTTACAGAGCTTTGGCAGCATTAGCAATTTAATCCTCAAGTCCCACTAGGAAAGGCGTGAGGACTATTTGCTCTCTTTGCTTCCTTTGGGGCCGTGGACCACTGGTGTTGTCAGCCCTATGCAAATACAGATTCAAGTCCTCCTTCCTACCTTCCAAGAAACTATTTCCTAACTTCTGTAGGGAAATTCTGGAAACAGCATGGGAGCAAATATGTCAAAACCTGCATAGTATGTGGGAAAATGCAATGAAGATGATCTGGCAACTTAAAGTCTGACTTCAGTCTATAGTATCTAGCAGATTTTACTAATGACGGTCATCAGTGGCCTGGAAATTGCTAAATCGGTGAACTTTTTCCAGGCTTTGAATTATGTCAGTTTGACATTCTTTTTTTAATTTTTATTTTTAATTGCAAATTGCCATTATAGTTGTATATATTTATGAGGTACAAAGTGATGTGATTTATGAATATAATGTGGAATAATTGGATTAAGCTAGTTAACATACCCATCACCTCAAATACTAATTTTTTGTGGTGAGAATATTTGAAATTTACTCTCTCAGTGATTTTTTGAAATGAACGTGAGATATATTTCCATTTATTTGTATCTTCTTCAATTTCTTTCATTAAAGTTTTATTGTTTCAGTGTACAAGTCTTTCACCATCTTTACTAACTTACTCCTAAGTATTTTGTTATATTTTTGTAGCTGTTGTAAATGAGATTGTTCTTTTGATTTCTTTTCAGAAAGTTCATTGTTAGTGTATGGAAATGCTACTGATTTTTGTGTGTTGATTTTTGTATTTATTAGTTCTAATAGTTTTTTGGTGGAATCTTTAGGATTTTCTCTATATAAGATCATGCCATTGGCAAACAGCAACACTTTCACTTTTTCCTTTCCTATTTGGGTGGCTTTTGTTTCTTTCTCTTGCCTAATTACTCTGGCAAGGACTTCCAGTGCTGTGTTGAATAGAAGTGGCAAGAGTGGGCATCCTTGTCTTGTTCTGGATCTTAAAGGAACGGGTTTCAGTTTTTCACTGTTGAGTATAATGTTAGCTGTGGGGTTATCATGTGTGGCCTTTATTGTGCTGAGGTACATTCCTTCTATTCCTAATTTGTTGAGAGTTTTTATTATGAAAGGATGTTGAATTTTGTCAAATTCTTCTACATCTGTTGGTATTATCATATGATTTTTGTCCTTCATTCTTATGTGAGGTATCGTATTTATTGGTTTGTGTATGTTGAACCATCCCTGCATCCCAGGGATAAATCCCACTTGATCGTGGTGAATGATCCTTTTATTGTGTGTTGCATTAGGTTTGTTAGCGTTTTGTTGAGGATTTTTGCATCTATATTCACTGAAGATAATGAATTGTAATTTTCTTGTGATGTTCTTGTATGGCTTTGGTATGAGGATAATGCTGATCTCATAAAAAGAATATGGAAATATTACTTCCACTTTGATTTTTTGGGAGAGTTTGTGAAGGATCAGTATTAGTTCTTATTTAAATGTTTAGTGGAGGCAAGCAGTGAAGCATCAAGTGCTGGGCTTTTCTTTACGGAAGACTTTTTATTACTGATTCAATCCCCTCACTTGTTATTGATCTGTTCAGATTTTCTATGTCTTTATGACTCAGTCTTGATAGGTTGTATGTTTAGAAATATATCCAATTTTTCTAGGTTATTCAGTTTTTTTGGCATTTAGTTGTTCATAATAATTTCTTATAATCTTTGTATTTCTGTATAATGTCTTCTATTTCATTTCTGATTTTATGTATTTGAGTCTTCTCTCTTTTTCTCTCAGTTTAGCAAAAGGTTTGTCAATTTTGTTCATGTTTTCAAAAAAACAACTCTTAGTTTCATTGATCTTTAGTGTTGCTTTCCAGTCTCTATTTCATTTATATCTGTTCTGATCTTTATTATTTTTTTTCCTTCAACTAACATTGGGCTTAACTTGTTCTTTTTTTGTTTTTTTTTAAATTTTTATTTCTTTTTGGTACAACATTAAGTTTTTTATTTGAGAGTTTTCATCTTTTTTGATGTAGGCATTTGTATAGAATTTAGTAATGTAATAATAATCTTTTTTCTTATAACTGTTTTTGCTGCATCTCATAAGTTTTGGTACTTTGTGTTTCTGTTTTCATTTATCTCAAGATAGTTTTTAATTTCCTTTTTAATTTCTTCATTGACTCACTGGTTGCTGAGAAGTATGTTGTTTAATTTACAAGTGTTTTGTCAATTTTCCAAAATTCCTCCTGTTATTGATTTTTAGTTACATACCACTGTGGTTGGAAAAGGTACTTGATGTGATTTTAATCTTCTTCACGTTTACTAAGACTTATCTTGTGTCCTAATATATGATCTATCCTGGAGAATGTTCCATGTGCACTTGAGAAGAATGTGTATTCTGTTGCTATTGGATGGAATGGTCTGTATATTTCTGTTAAGTTTATTTGGTCTAAAGGGTTGTTCAGTTCCAGGTTTCCTCATTAATTTTCTGTGTGTATGATTGGTCCATTGCTGTAAGAGGGATAGGTTCTGAATTATTACTGTATTACAGTCTAACTCTCCCTTCTGATTCTTTAATACTTGCCTTAAATATTTAGATGCTCTGATGTTTGCTGCATATATATTTATAGTTTTTAGACTCTCTTGATGAATTGGCTCCTTTATCATTATATAATGCCCTTCTTTGTTTTTTTTGTTTTTTTTTTTACATTTTTTGGTTTAAAGTCTGTTTTGCCTGATATTAACTACCCTCACTCTCTTTTGGCTTCCACTTGCATGGGATATCTTTTTCCATCCCTTCACTTTTAGTCTGTTTGTCCTTCAAAGTGAGGTGAGTCTCTTGTAGGCAGCACATAGTTGGATCTTGTTTTATATTTTTAATCCATTCAGTCACAGTCTATTGGAGGATTTAATCCATTTACATTCAAGATAATGGGTGCTAAGTAAGGACTTACTACTGCCATTTTGTTAAAAAGTTTTTGTCATTTGATAGATACTTTGTTTCTTCCTCTCTGGCTATCTTCCTTTATGATTTGATGGTTTTCTGTTTTGATGAATTTGATTGGAGGCCTCTGCAATTCCTTTACCTATATGTTTTCTGTAGTGGTATACTTTGGATTTATCTACTTCTGTTTTGTGTATCTACTATAGATTTTTGCTTTGTGGTTACCATAAAGCTTTCATAGAATATCTTATATTTATAACAGTCTATTTTATTTCAAACAAATAACCACTTAACTTTGATTGCATACAACAACTCTATACTTTTATTCCCTCCCTATTTTATGTTTTCAGTGTCAGAATTTACATCATTTTGTAATATGTATCCCTTGACAATTTATTTTAGCTATAGCTGTTATTAATAGTTTTTCCTTTTAACCCTTGTAATAGGGATAAAATTGCTTTAGACATCACCATTAAATTCCTAGAACATTCTGAATGTGGCTTTGTATTATTTATATTATTGAGTTTTGTGCTTTGTATGTTTTATGTTATTTATTAGTGGTCTTTCGTTTCAGCTTAAAGCACTCTGCTTAGCAATTTATGTAAGGCAGGCCTAGTGGTGATGAATTCCTTTAGCTTTTGTTTGTCTGGGAAAGTTTTTGTTTCTCTTTCATTTCAGAAAGATAGCTTTGCTGGATAAAGTATTCTTATTTGACAGCTTTTTTCCTTCAGCACTTTGAATATATTATCCCACTCTTACCTGGCTTGCAAGGTTTCTGCTGAGAAATCTGCTAATCTGCTCAGAGTTGCATAGGAACTCCTTTGTGTGTGATATGCTTCTTGTATCTTGCTCCTCTCAGAATTTTTTCTACATCTTTGATTTTTGATAGTTTGATTATTATGTATCTTGGTGAGCCACTCTTTGGATTAAATTTGATTGAAGACCTCTGCAGTTCCTTTACATATATGCTAGCATCTATCCCTAGATTAGGGAATTTTCAGCCATTATTTCTTTAAATAAATATTTTCTGGCCCTTTTCTCTTTCTTCTCCTTCTTGAATTCCTGTTATGCATAGGTTATGTCTCTTGATGGTACACTATAATCCCTATAGATTTTCTTCATTCTTTTTCATTCTTTTTTTCTTTTTACTCCTCTGATTGGATAATTTTAAATGTTCTGTCTTTAAGTTCACTGCTTCTTCAGCTTGATCAAGCTTGCTGTTGAAGCTCTCCATTGCATCTTTCAGTTTAGTCATTGTATTCTTCTCTAGGATTTCTGTTTTTTTAATTGTTTCTGTTTCTTTTTTTATTTTACAATAAGACGAATGCAATACTTCTATTTCTTTATTAAATTTTTTGTTTTGTTCATATGTTGTTTTTGAAAAATTCATTTTTTTTCATATATTGTTTAGTTCACTGAACTTCTTTAGGAGGATTATTCTAAGTTCTTTGTCATTTCATAGACCTCCCTTTCTTTAGAGTCTGTTGTTGGAACTTTGTTAGTTTCTTTTGGAGGTGTCATGATTTTCTTATTTCGTAATTTGTGTGTTCTTACATTAGTGTCTGCACATTGGAAGAGCCAGCCATCTTTTTAGTGTTTTACAGGTGTTCTTTAGTAAGAATAGACCTTCATTATTTAGTTGAGCTATGATTTTGGATGGACCAGCTGGTAATGACCCTGGACAGGCATATCTTGCTTTGAGCTCTCTATGTAGCTGGCCTGCTGCCTTTGCTCTGAGTTAGGGTGAGGGCTGGTTGGGCTCTGCTTTCCAGTGAGACCACTTGTTGGGCTCTGTAATCAGGCTGAGCTGCTGGATGGGCACTGCAGTCACCTCTGATTGGACCAGGCCACTGGGTATATTCTCTGGCCAGATGGTAGCACTGTTTAAGTCCAGCAGGTAGATATTGGTACCTCTAATTGGACACATTACTGCTGGCAGGTACACAGAGCTACCACTAAGATTTACATGCTGGTTGCTGTGGGCTCTGCCTCCTTTCTTTGTTTCTGCCTAACTCCAGGCAGTCTAGCTGTGCAATTTTCTCCTGCGTTCCCCATGAAATGAGATAGGAATGGGCTTCCTGGAAAGTGTCTGAGAATGCTAAGAAAGCTGGTTGTCCACCTCTGGTCCTCTTTTCCCTCTGTAGAAACTGTAGACCCTGGGGAATCTTCTCCTTGTGGCACTGTGCCAACTTGGGGGAGGGGGAAGGGTTATGTAGTCAAAGACCATTTCTACCCTTTTCATGCAGAAAAGTTCTATGGACCATACAAGTGACTCAAGCTTATTCCCAATTTTGGGGATTTTCACCGATGTGTTCTTGTCTGTGGATAGTTGCTAGTTGAACTTTCTGTGGGGGGTAGTGAAACCTGAGACCTAGTATTGTGCCATTTTGCTGATGTCCAGTTAGATATTTTTGATACCTTCCCTTTTGTAAAAAAAATAATAATAATAATTCTAGTCGTTCCTATGATTTCTACTTTATTATATTAGCATCTTTGCCTCCATTTCCTCCATACACCCTTACCACTGTCTGGGATTTAGTCAAGCCTCAGTCTGTGACTCTGTGCCTCTCTTAATTCTGGCCTGTCCTTTGGGAACTTTTCTTTTCTCTTTCATCCTCTCCCCCCTCTTTTTTTAGTCTTAACTGCTACCTGGTTTCTAGCGCTGAATCTCCAAATGCCTTTGGACATTGACACTTTGGATGCTCTTCTGTTATCTCAAATTCAGCATATCTTAAAAGATAACTTGTAATTCCTAGAAAACTCACTCCCCCATTTCTTCCAGTGAGAGTATAATGCCAAGAATAGTGCAAGTGCTCGGTAAATGCTGCTATCAACCCTTTGCAGACTGCACACACTACTTGATTTATCTGCCTCAAACATTGCTCTAGTCTATCCTAACTTGATTTTTTTAGCTCTGCATTTTCAAATTTAAGTATATTTTATATGCAGTAAATGTACAAATCTTATACATATAGTTCAATTCGTTTTGAAAAATACATACACTCCTGTAACCAATATCCCATTAAAGTATAGAACATTTCTATCACCTTAGAAAGTTCCATCTTGCCCCTTTCCCAGAAGCAACCACTGTTCTAATCTAAATCAAAAGAGACAGTTTTCTTTAGAACTTCAAATAAATGTACTCATACGACTCAATTTATACAGTTCTTTTGTTTCTGAAATCTATCTCTCAGCATTGGTTTTGAGATTCATCCATGTTGTTGTAGGATTCAGTGGTTGATTTCTTTATATAG
The DNA here is from genome assembly GCA_963574885.1 of Lepilemur ruficaudatus. Taxonomy (NCBI): domain Eukaryota; kingdom Metazoa; phylum Chordata; class Mammalia; order Primates; family Lepilemuridae; genus Lepilemur; species Lepilemur ruficaudatus. The sequence continues at coordinate 36,427 of CAUYRT010017107.1, forward strand.
CTGAATAGTATTCCATTGAAGGATTATATCTCAGTTCTCCTCTTGATAGACACTTGGGATATTTCTGGTTTGCAGCTATTTTGATAAATAGCTCTAATAAAGCTCTAATGATTCTTTATGTGAACATATGTTTTTATTTTAGTTGCATAAATACCTAGAAGTAGAATTGCTTAGATAATATGGTAAATGTATATTTAAATTTATTTAAAATAAAACTGCCAACAGTTTTCTCATTCATAATGTATATGAGTTCTGGTTGCTCCACATTATTACCAACATTTCGTGTTGGGTTTTTTTCATTGTAATTATTTCTGTTTATATCTGGTGGTATCTCATTGTGATTTTAATTTGCATTTCCCTGGTGACTGGTGATGCTGAACACTTTTCATTTGCTTATTGACTGTTGATATATCTTTTGTGAACTGACTATTTAAGCCTTTTACCCATTTTTAAAATTGGATTATCTTTTTATTATTGAGTTGTAGGAATTGTTTATATATTCCAGATATAATTTTTGTTTTATATACATATAACTATATATGGATAGATAGTGAATGTTTTCTTCTAGTCATGGACTTTCCTATTTGTTTTCTTAATAGTATCTTTTGATTTATGAAACTTTTAATTTTTGATGAAGTCTAATTTATCCATTTTTTAATGATTAGGTCTTTTTCACTCTTAAGAAATCTTACCTATCTCTTAGTTGCAAGATCTTCTCTTATATTTTCTCTAGAACCTTTTAGCTTTTATGTGTCTATGATTCATCTGAAATTAATTTTTGCATATTATGCAAGGTAATGGTCAAGGATCTTTCTTTTTCTCCCATATGAATACTCAGTTTTTCTCTGCCTTTTTGTTGAAAAGAATTTCTTTTTTCTAAAGAATTCCCTTGTTGAAATTCATTTGGCCATATATTAGGGGTCCATTTCTGGATTCTGGCATTAGAAATACGTGCATGAACTCATTTTTTTTCTTAAAGAGGTATATACTTCTTATCTCTGTTCACTGAATCAGTGACCCAGTAGCAATGAACATCTCTAGTGCTCAGATTATGGTTTCTAAATACCCATTCTTATTAAAACAAACAAACAAACATACACACACCCCACATCCACACCCATCCCTACCTCCTTGGAGAAGTAGCTAATGCCCAGTCTGAGGCGGGAATTCTATAAGATAAACTTGAGGCATATTATAGCAGATGCAAAAACACTTTCAAAAGGTTCTCAGTGGCCAAGTATGGGACATGTTGAGCATAAAAGAGACTAGCAATTGAAATCAATTGAAACCCATAAAATATATTATTTAAAAAACTATTATGTTCACAGTGATGCTATAAAATGAACTCATTAGTAACTTTTGGTAGTTTCTAGATTCCTCTCCCATCACTACCCCCCACCCACCTTGGTCATCTTTGGTAGTTGCTAACACTCTAAAATCATTGTTCTGAAAACTAGTAAATGACAGAAAAGAATAAGCATTTTATCTTACTTTTCGTTTTCAAAACCTATTATATGATAGCTGACAAGAGGTGGTTCTTTATGGAAGAAAAACAGCTTAAAATATGCAGAAGGAATGATAGAATTTGAAAATCATGATCTTGCCATATCTAATGAAATAATAGGGCTAGACAATGATCATTAGTAGACAACATTAGATGGGGAACTTTATAATGGATAATGTAGGTTGATAATCCCTGAATCCATGGGTCAATTTTAATATCACTAAGACAAATGGCATATCTTTCCAGATAAGACACAGCAGGAAATACAGAGCACCCAGCCCCAAGTATTACTGCCAAAGGAATGGAACCTGAATTAAATTGAGTCTCAGGACCTGATTACCAGTTTATGGGAAATATAGAGATATAGGAACAATGCTATGAGAAAATCTACAAGAAAGACGTTCTAATTTCTCCAAAAAATAAATGGCACAAAAATTGTGTGTGGGGAAAGATTGTTAGATATTAAAGGAGACTTAAGATCCACAGCCAAATGGAATGTGTGGACCTGATTTGCATACTGATTCAAACTAATTGTAAAAAAAGTTTTAAGACAGTTGAGGACTATATGAAGAAATATGTTGATTTTATTAAATGGCAGTGGCATTGTAATTAAAAGAGTCTTTATCTGTTAGACTATACAGAACAGTTTACAGGAGAAATAAGATGATATCTGGTATTTGCTTAAATATTTTTTAAAAAGATAAAACAAGATAGACAAAATGTTGATAATTCTTTAAAAGGATAATGGAGGATCATTTTACAGAACTGTCTCATAAATTTTTTTTCATAATAAAATTTAAAGATGAAAAACATGCATTTTGACCCTCAAGTGAAAGTTTTAGCTATGAAGAACGTTGAAAATATGGCTGAGAAAGGCCACTTAAAATCATGTTAATGGATTTTTTCTGGCATTATCCTTGTTGTAAAGAAATATTTTTATCTCATACTTTATTTCTAATCTTATCTGACCTTCTTCCCTTGGGAGCTGGTGCCTTCAGTGTGTAAAATCAGAGTTTGGTATTTGTTGCCTGCTTTTTACATGGCAGGCTGGAAAGACTTTCCTTACCAGCAGGGATTTAATTGCATTCATCCTTTGCACTCCTTCCTTGAAGACTCAATGAAGATCAGGAAGAACATTGCTGCCCACCAGCTGTTTACTCTGAATCAACCAATGTGTACATGGTGCTCAAGGGCCCACCTCTGCCTCCTGAAGAGCCAGGTCCTTTGCTGCTGCTCACAGGGCTAGACTTCACCAGTACTCATACTCACTCCCTTCACCTTTCAATACATGATGTGTCACAAAGTCATCAGGAGCCCCAAAAGGAAAACATCTTCTCTTGCAGCATGTATTTACTAAGCACTGTGTTTTTAAGCCCTTCTGCCCTATCTACAGCTCATAGATGCCAAGTGTTGATTCATAGCATGCATGTGGGTGATGCATTGTAGCTCTAAGGAAAATGCTTGGTGGTGCAATACACATGCTGTAATAATTGTTTTTCTGCACTGTGTATAACATATGGTATGTGCTATCAGACCTCGTCATTTGATAAAGAAATTTTGACAACAATTCATTCTATTGTTTCTTCAAATATATTCATCTTCATCCTTGAAACTCTGGCTTTTTTTTCTGTTTTGTTTTGTTTGTTTGTTTTTATTTAAGGCATCTTAGCAGCTCTGTGACTTACACCTGTTTTTGTCACAAGGAGTAGAGCTTTGAATGTTGCCTCTGTAATTTTGGCATATCTCTGCCTTTAGTGACAAAGTTAGTTACTTTTGCAGCCTAAGAATTATTTTGCAATTGTTGGGAAAACTAGATTGGTTTGCTGGAAGCGCACTGCATGGAAGACATGCCAAAGCTTGAATGTCTGTGCTTGGGGACTAGGGACAAGTGGATTGCAAGTCCAGTAAAATCCAACTTTTAATACACGTCAGACTTCCTTACATGCTTTTCCCCCTATCTGCTTGTGTGAAATATTTATCTTTGAAGGTTTACTTTTCTTTTTGAAACATTTAGATTCATGCTCCACTGATGCTAAAGGTCTCATTCATCATTTAGGTTTATAACATTATTTCATGTTGTATTTTCACTTTCTTTGTATTTAATTTTTGTGAATTCAAAGGGTAATGCTATATAATAGTAACAATACAAATATCAATCCAGATGTAAACAATAATGCTCCCAAAATGTGAAAATATATTTGTAGTGACAGAGTACATCTAACTAAAAGTTAGTGAAGACCAACTACGCTGTTAATATGAGATTTGTACGGACAAAATGATAGAACCTGGAAATTTCTAAATTTCAAATTTTTAAAACTTATAATTAATCTGACAATTTTGAAATACATGAGAAAAAAATTGCTTCATTGCTTTATGCTCTTGAACCACTCAAGCACTTGTAGACCCCTTGAGAGACCAGACCACTGGGTCGACCATGGTCCCTGATTCATACACCGAAGAATGCTGCCTTCAAATGAGAATCTGGGGACAGCATATTCGTATACTAAATATTTTTCTTCAATGTCAGGGAGTCCTCAGACCCTGTGAAGCTGATTTCCATAGGATTGTGTTTCTCAAAGTGTGGTTTTGGGAACCCTTGCATCAAAATCACTTGGGAAATTTCTTTAACAAGTATATTCCCAGACTGTGTCCCAGGCTCCTGAGCAGACTCTGGGAGTAAGGCCTGGAAACCTGCATTTTAAACAACCTTCCCCAGTGAATCTGGTAATAATACAGTTTAAGTACTGCTTTGGGTTTACGCAACATAGAGTAAGAATGCCTCTCCCTACAACATATTATTTTTATAATTCGTGATGAGTGTTTTTTCCTTCTCCTTTTCTACCCTCAGGACTTGTCACTCATGTCTGTAACCTGTTCACTGAAACTGCCACACTGTGCTTGGATGTGAACAATAAAAACAACAACGAGATGGCGGCCACACTGCTGTTTTCCCTGCTTGATATTTTGCACGGCATGCTGACCTACACGTCCAGTATTGTACGGCTGGCCTTGCAGGTAGAGGGTCTCTCTTCCTGTGTCTTGAGCAGTGCTACTCCTTGTCACACTTCCCTTTCATTCTCCTCTTTCTAATCCTCCTCCAGCGTGTCTTTATTTTTTTTTAAAGAACATATCATCCTACAGAAAGAGTCTACCAAAAAGCCATACTTGAGTGACCACTGTCAAGAACAGAGAATTTGATCACATAATCTCAAGGGAAAGCAAGAGAGGCCCAGTAAGCAAAGACTTAGCATTAGTTGGGAAACTGCCCCTGACCAAGGAGAGCATTTGCCTTAGGTACACCCTGTGGTTGGTCAAGTAATGTGCAGCCTTTTGTGTCCAGAGATGGCGCGCCAGCCCACCCTCAGCAGGCTGGGTGAGCTTGCTGGGAACAGCGGATTGAGAGTTTATGCACAAACACATACATACATTGATTTGTATACACATCTACCTACGCTACATATACAACGTGAAAACTGCTTTCTTTCCCTTATAACTAATGATGTGGAATTGTGAGATGGTTTTGTGTCTTAGAGGTATATTCAGTGATTATGGAAAAAGTCAATTTGCCCTAAACTGTAACCTATATTTATTTAGCATTATGCTCGAAGAAAGGAAGAAAAGAGATGTGGTTTTATTGAATACCTTCCGTGTTAGGTGCCTCCCCATGCCTGTTCGTCTAATGCTCTCTCTAACCAACCGAGCCAGCTGATGCTTAGATCAAGTGTAAGGCACATGGCCAATGTGAAGTCATTGTTATAGTTAAAATCCTGATAAAATTGCAAGAGATGTACATCAGTTGGTAGCCGCTAACTTGGATGGATGCAAAAGCTTCAGTTGAAACCGAACTGTTTTGAGACATTGCCAAGAGTCACAGTAGCGGAGCCAAGAATGAATCCCTAGGCCCTGCTTGAGTCTCTGCTATTCATCATTATGATAAATGGTATCTTTTACCCCCAGTTAAGCTGGTCAAGTGTTTAGCTTGTCTAATATGGTTTAATAAATAACTCCAAGATCCCCTCAGCAAATATGGTAGGTAGTTACTGAGTATTTAACCCAAACTGTAAAGCCAGTAGATTAACATGGCTTTTGAATTACCCATTGCTCTTATTTGCTCATTTGTAGTAATTCTAAATTAACAGTAAAGCATTGTAAAGTACTTATGAAATCCTGAATTATGCATTTCTCCTATCTTTTCCTCTCTTTTCTAGTAACTCTCTTCAGAGAATGTTGTTTATTTGAATTTTTAAAATTTGTTTTTATTTTTCTGTTTTTAATTCTTATGAGTACATAATAGTGGTGTATCTTTATAGGGTGCATGTGATCTTTTGATACAGGTATGCAGTATGAATTAATCAAATCATGGTAATTGGTGTATCCATTACCTCAGGCATTTATCATTTCTTTGTGTTAGGAACATTCCTATTCCACACTTTTAGTTATTTTAAAGTGTCCCCTAACTTATTGTGGATTGTAGTCACATTATGCTATCAAATATGAACACTGTTTCTTATTTCAGTTTCCACAGTGGTAGTTTTATGTAATTCTTTGAGATGTAGTCAGTAGTTACTCTCACAAGATGCTTTGATGATACCAGTCTGTAAAAGACCGTCTTGTAGGTTGTAGATTTAAAAAGGATCAGAAGTTAAAAATCTCCAGAACAGTAGAAATCTTTTATTATAAGTCATAAGCTAGATATTCAGGGGGGTGTTTAAAAGAGAACTCCTTAATATAAAATATTTTATAATTCTCTTTTTTCTATATGGTAGTGTGCCCATAGGTCACTGTTTTTAGTTTTTTTTTTTTTCTTCCATACCACTGTCCATTTTGCTGCTATCATCTTTCTAAATCCTCCCTCGTAGTATCTGCCACATATTGCTTTTGGCCTTGACCCCTGACTTTGATCTCCGTGATACCCGGTGTTAGTCTGGAAGAGGTAGAGTTCTTAAGGCTGAATTAGGGGAAAGAGTTGGGAAGAGTTACTTCCTTCATACCTGGAGGGAAAAAAAGAAGAGTTGGGGAAAGAAATAGAATGTGCATCAAATACACGTCCACCTGAAACACAGATAAGTGCTTTCCAAAACCTGAGGGCACTGCTTCCGTTTATAAACATGCTTCTCACACTGGGGATTCTTCTGCACTTAAAACCTTTGTCTACTTCTAATAGGAGCTTAAGTCAAAGAATTGAGGGAGGCCAGTATTTAAAATTATAATAGTGCTCAGCTTTATGAGGCACTGTTCTTTTCCAGGGAGGAGAATGTTATGCTGCAGGTATGTGCGCTGGGGAGGGGGCAGACAGGTGTCAGAATCTCTATCAAGAGTTCAGTCCCTTCCCCCAGCCTGCACTGTGATTCAGAATTGGTCCCAGTTTCATCCCCTGAGCGTCGTGTGTAAAAGATACAGAGGTGCAGACAAATAATGCCCTTGAGACCCACTGGTGTAGTGGGGCATGTGGGCCTTGCAGCCAGGAATGCCTTGGATCAAATCCCAGACACACTACTTTTCACCTGTGTGACTCGAACAAGTTACTTTGCCTGAGTATCAGTTTCTTCATCTAAAGCAGATGTGATAATTACTCTGCAGGGTTAGTGTGAGACTTAAATGAGAGAATAAAATATATGTACTTATATATAAACATAAAGTGTATTACCTGGCCAGGGAAGGGAAACTCTAAGTGGTTGCTATATCATGAATAGCAACAAGAAGAAAGGTGCTCACCTTCTTGTTTACAGGGGCTTTCTGTGGCCCGTGACTGCCTCATGCCTGTGGCTGCTGCATGGGAGGGCACTCAGTTCATATTTACTGACTAAAATAGCTCCCAGCAGGCTTATGAGTTATTATTGTTTTATTTTGCACTTAAGAGCCTCGCATAGGTCTAGGCATCTATATTTTTCACAGAGATCAAGAGAGAAAGGGTGATAGCTCTCAGGGAGCTTACAGTTTGGGAGGGAAGATTGTCGATACACAAATAATGAAGCAAATCTTCATCTTATTACATGCATGAAAGTGCAACAATTGAAAGGTACAGGGTGCTGCAGAATGAATAGTGGGAGAGGGCGCCAAACCCAGTTTGAGGTTAAGGAGGGCTTTTCTAGGGAAGGTAAATATTTGTTATTATAATCCAGATCACCTCCCTTCCCAATCTGGGCCTTGCCTGTCATTTCGGAGGTGGTCTAGGGAAGCTTGTTGTGTGATTCTCCTGATAGTAGGACAGTTAAACTGCTGTTGATTTGCAGATGTGTGGGTACTGTTGAAAGACTGAAATGTGGCCACTGTATCTTTCATAGTCAACACGCAAGTGAAGGCGTGTTATCCGTGGTAAGGGGCTGTAGTCTCTCTTTTTGGTATTTCTTGGAATTATCCAATTTGACTTCTCCATGGCCTTCCCCTTTTAACTTTTCCCCATGAGCTACCCTCTCTCTAGTAGTTGAATGCAGATGAGATTGTTCTGCTATAGCCCATAATCCCAATCACACATCTTCTCTCCTTTAAAAACTTGGTGACATCTCATTGAATTATAGGTATGACATAACTCATACTGACTTTCTGACTTCTTGTCAAGACATTCAAGGCCTTACATGATCCCATCCCAGGGAGCCTTCCCAGCCTCACCGTGGAGTCCTCCATGCTGCCCATATCCCAAGCAAACAGTTGCATTGCCGTTTTCTAGATGGATCCTCTACTCAGTCAATCCCTTTCCTTTCCTCATAGAATTTCCAGCACCTGAAATATCTGCACTCCATATTACTGCCCGTAGACCTCATCCTCACCATCCATATGGTAAAGTCAATTGTCACGTTCACCTACTTTCCCCTGTCCCCCAAATTTTGTTTCTGCCTCTATTATTAGCAGTTTTCACGTTCTGCTGTTGGCACAGTTATTTGGAACCTTCTCATCCTTTTAATTAAATTGTGAGATCCTAGAGAGTGGGGACTGCGTCATGTTCATCTCTGCATCACGAGCTTGCACATGGTGGTGTTTGGGGAGCACGGTGAGTGTTGAATTGGATTGACCCAGGCCACCCCATACACAGTTACACTCCAGTGTGTTTGACCTGCTTGAGGTAGAGGAACTCTTAAGGGATTGACTGTCTCTTGTTCTCTACAGATGCCTTACCTCTGTGTTTATTCAGCAAACCTCTGTTGAGTCCCCGTCTCTGTGCACTAGATTCATGCATTAATAGCAATGCTAGATATAAGAGAATTGTATTATACCTGGTCTTTTTGTTTATGCTGAGAAATTAGCTGCATTCTCTTATCTCATTTTAGGTAATGCTGATTGCCATTTAATATTAAATATGGTTCATGAGTTAACATTTCTAGGTTTTATATGTTTAAGACTGTTAGAGTTATATTTCCACCCAGAGTTCTCCTCTGAGATCACGAGTCATATATCCAGCAGCTTGCTCAATATAACCACTAGAATGTCCCATGGTCCAAAACTAAACTCAGGATTTGCCTCCCAGATCCATTCCACTGCCAGCAACTTGCCCTTCTCACCTTGCTGGGGAAACCAGAGATCTGGGAGTCATGCTTAAAATTTCCCTCTTTCATATCCCACATCTAATCTGTCACCAAATAGTGCAGATTTTCCTTAAATATCTCACAAATACAATTACTTCTCTTACACCTTGCTGCTACTCTCTGCTCCTCTGGCCCAGGCTACCATCCCCTCTTGCCTGGACCATAACAGCTGAGGGAAGTCAAGAACACTGGGCAGCTAGGAGTGGGTTAAGTCCACACACAGCAACGACAAAAGGCAATGAGTTCTGAAAAGGGCTCAATGGGACCAGAGGCAAAGGCAGTTGGAGAGGACAGTGGTGATGTCATGGCAGAGAGAGAAGCCCTGAGCAAAGAAGGCGGGCTCCACATCTGGGGATCAGGAGACTGACCTGAGGGAGTGTGATGTTGGAGAATTGGAGAGAGACTGAGAGGAGAGTTAGTGCTGGACCTCTGCATTTGTTTCTGGGCTTCAATGTTTGTTGCTGCACAGAACTTCCACTGTGAACCAATACTTTGGTGAAAAGAGTTGAATTTCTAATGCATTCCTGTTGTACACTTCTCTGTCGTGCAAAGCTGCAGCATTCTCTTTCTTCTGGAACCCTTGGCAACTTTGCAAGGAGGTGGTACATGAATACTGGTGGGCAGGGTCTGGATATTTCTTGGTAACAATAACAAATGACTGTCAATCTTGGAGGATCTAGAGGACCACTGGATATCCTGGTGGGAAAAGTCCCCTCATGTGTGCTTGTTCTGTGGCTCCACGGGCTTGCTCATAGATGTTTGGAGAGGAAGCAGTGGCACCAGGCCCCTCACCACCTGCTCGGTCCTGATTTGCAAGACTGCTTATCTCACCCAAGAGGGAATCAATCTACTCTAAAGGAGAACGTGGTCATGTGAAAAGGCTGTGAAATTCCATGTTCGATCGTGCTTCAGAGGGCAAGGGATCAACAGCCAAGATTCAGAAAGGTTCAGCCTCTAGAATAGTGCTGCACCTTTGTTTTCTGGGAGGAAATTCCATGTTTCCGATAATAGTCAATCAGGGAGGTGGGGGGAATGGGAACTCCAAGCTAATGGTTGCCATTGTTCCTTTTAGCTATAGAGAGGTTCACGTTGTTAAAAGGTAGACATCTGATTTTCAGTCAAGTCCTTCTGAACCAGAGAATGCAGGCAATTGAAATTCTGTCCTTAGGCCAGAAGTGCAGAAGGAAACTAGGCATTTATGAGAAGGACCCTGGAGTCCAGGTTAATGACCCAAGGCCAGGCAGCCTGCAGCCTGCTCTGTTGGACCCCAGCAAAGGTCATTATCTAAAAGTGTTTTTGTCTCTTCTGAGTAAAAATGAAAAGAGAAAAGAAGAGTGAGTGAAATGTGTATATACGGTAGTATACATATTATGGCAAACAAAATAAGTAATCCCTTTTTCAGTATGAAATTACTCATTTCTATTCAACTCCTTTGGAATTAGACAGTTCTATAAAACTCCTAGGAGAAGACACACTTAAAGTAAAAGTCACTTACTCATTTCTTACTTTCATTGCAGGTGAAGCCTATGCATTCTAAGGAACATAGACCCATATTTGAAGCCTATTCATGCAGTGATACATTGGACAAATATTCTAGATGTCATCCGAGCATGTGCATGCACATACAGGATGAAAGCATAGCAGAATGCATTTAGTATATATCATATCATGTGCATAAAGATGCCCAAATGCCCAGAGGAGATTAGCATTTGTGACTTGGTGTCAGATGGCCTGGGTTTGTCCTCCGGCTTTGACACTCATTATCTGTGGGATTTTAAACAAACTACTTAGCTTTTCTAGACTTCAGTTTTCTCCCCTGAAAAATGGGGATAACAGCACCTAGTCTCAGGACGGTTGGAAAGATGAATTGCTTACCCACTGCGGGATGTGGGGCATCACCATCGTTCCTCCAGCAATAGCCCTTACTATTGCTGGATCTATGTGCTGTCCAGGTCTGCCTGTGTAGCCTGAGCCAGTGGCAGTGGCAATGTGTACACTCTCTGTTGTATTGTAACAAAGCATAATGTCTCTTCTGGGGCCTTTGTTCTGTAATCAGCGGCAGGGAGGTAGAGTGCTTCCTCAGCCCCTTTCATCTGCTAGACTCAGTGGAGCTGTCTCCTACAGCACCGGGCTTACGAATCACTAAAACCCCCTTGCGTTTCTCTTTCCCCTGTTTCAGGCCCAGAAGTCTGGCTCACGAGGGGACACTCAGGCCGCAGAAGACCTGCTGCTGCTCAGCAAACCTCTGACAGACCTCATTAGCCTGCTCATCCCGCTGGTAAGGGCTCACCTGTTTGTGTGTCTTTCAGAATATTACTGAGGCAGAAGTAATTTTATTTGAATTTCATGATATCTTGAGTTTCTATGTTATTTTCATCCCCTTCAAAAGCAGAACCAAAAGAAATTTTAGAAGATTATTTGGCCTGGAAACACTAAATTTCTATTTTATTTTAAAACCAGGTGTGGCTTATCATTCATTTAAATAGGCATTTAAGTAAGGCAGAATCTCAAATCTAATTACTTCACGAACGTGAGGTAAAAAATTCAACAAATGAATTCCAAGAAGGGAGAAGAAATCGTCATGGGAATCAATTCCTTTTCCAAAAGATATTTTAGAGCTACTTTTGGCACATAGGACTCCCCAGAAATGTGAATGCACAGGCCCAGACCCAGGGCCTACCCCCTCAAACTCAGCAGAAATGAAATGAAATAAGTGAAATTAAATAAAAACAGGTAAGACTATACAAGACCACTGAGTATGTGAAAAGAGCCCAAAAGAAGTTTGGAGTTTGGACAAACTAAATAATTTTAACAAAACTTAAAAAGGGCGCACTGTGTAGACACATGGCTCCCATCCTTGGACCAAGCACTGAGCCAGTGGGTCAGTTGATGAAACTCTGTAAGTGTCACGAGAACCTCTCCAAATCTGTGGCTACAAGAACTAGGCATGCAGGTAACCTGGGGAAGTGTATCACCGATGCCTTCACCCCTCACAGAGGCAGGCAGGCAGCTCTTTAGTTCTGTAAAGACTGCTAGGGTTTGGCTTTTCCCACCCTGTGGCTCAGAAGAAGACAAATGCAGTTTAGATAAATAATTCTGTAGACTTACTTATATTCTGCAAGTAATGGTTTGGTTCAAATGAGAGAGAAAGAAAAAGGGGGGAAAAAATCAACCAATACTGAGTTATATAATAGCATGTCAGGCATAGAGCAGTCACAAAAAAGTAGCCAAAGGGCTCGCAGTGAAGTGATGGAACAACCCAAAACCCCAGGGAACTGGACATGCCCCTGACAAAGTGGAAGGGTCTTTGGTGTAGAACTTTGCACGAAGTTACAGGGCAAATAGCAAAGCTAACTACTCCAGCTCAGCGCACGAGGGCTGAATCCTGACAGCCAGCTCTCTCACAGGTAGAGGACAGGAAGCAGGCTGCTGTGAACAGAAAGGAAAGACTAACACAAGCAACCTACTCTTTAGGGACATATAAAGGACTCAAAACAGCCTTATTACATATAAGTAAACTGATGCAATATGTGATATGTAGGACAATTTTTATATTTATGGCAAAAAAGTTAAAAAAAGAAAAATAGCTTAAGAAAGATAGATGAAGAATCCATTCTAGATAAAACTTTTAGAACATTCCATTGGGCATGCATATCTTATAGAGAAGGTTTTGGTGTTTGCCACATTCTAAGATTTTTTTTTTTTAATAGATGAATTTATTCCAATCAGACTTATTGTTAAAACTTATCATTGGTCTTTATTTTTATTTTATATTTTCTTTCTAAATGTTTTCTTATATTAGGTATAAGATTTAATGCAAAAAACCTTTAACAGGACAAGGGGATGGATTCTAAAGTGGTAAAGGATAAAATCCACAGGAAGATGTAACTGCTATGAATCTTTTTGAATCAAATATCAGAGTGTGAAACTATATAAACAGAGAAGGACAGAAAACATATAGGGAGAAGTCCAAGAAAGATGCTGGTATTGAGAAATTTAACATAGCTTTCTCATTGCTTGAACAGATTGAGTGGATAAAAGTGATGCCATAGAGCAGGGATTGGCAAACTGTGGCCTGTGGGCTAAATCTGGCCAACTGGTTATTTTTGTAAATGAAGTGTCACTGGAACACAACCATATGGACAATTCATTTACATATTGCCTACGGCTGCTTTTGCACCTAAATGGCACGGTTGAGTAGTTACAACAGAGATCATAGAGTCTACAAACTTACATTTTTTATTTTTTGGCTCTTGACAGAAAATGTTTGTTGACCCCATGATATGTAGGATATGAATACTTCAATAACATTGATCTAATAGAAGTATATTCATCTTTGTACTCTGAAAATAGAGACTGCACCTTCTTTTCAATTTTCTGGAAAACGGTTTTAAAAAGTTGACCGTGCATTATCAATAAATTCCAATAAGTAGGAATTGTATAGACCACATTCTTTAACCATAATACTACAATAAAACTAGAGGGAAAAATAACAACAACTGAAGATGTGCCATTAGCAAATATTATTCATGAATACAAAGAATAAGACAATGTACACATATCAGTCTGGGTCTAATCAGGAGACAGACACCATACAGTGATTTAAACAGGAGAATTTTAATATAAAGAATTATTAAGCTATGATAGAAGGATAACTATAAGATTTTTAAAGAACTCTATAAGGTACCTTAAAGCAGAGTAAAAATAACCAAGGAAGGACAAACTTGGAAAGGAGACCCCCTCCCCAAGGCTGTAATTCAGACCTCATTGGAGAAGGCATAGCTGCAGCCCATAGCACAGTGGAGATGTTTGCTGGGTTGCCAGGGCCAGAGCTGGTCACTGGAAAAGTGGAGAACAATCCTCCAGGGTGCAAGGAAATTCTAGCCAATGCACAGGCACACAGAAGGAGGCAGAGTGCCACTGTGGGCAGAAGGCCTAGAGTGCTTGTTGGGAGGACCACAGGAAACAAACCTCTGGAGGAGGCAGAGCAGCAGGTGGAGCTGGGCCTCCAGGGCACAGTGTCCATGTTGGGAGGGCAGCAGGATGATGATCACAGGCCAGGTGAGGGCTGAGGGTTGCTGAGGGACCATGAATTCTGGGCACGTGGTTAGGGCAGCATACCCCTGATGCCATCACTTGCACTTATCATCAGGTGCAGCCACCAGAACCATCTGGAGAGGCCCTGACTCCTGAAGTGTGCCTCCAGCATCCCCTACTGAGAAATCTCACCATCACACTCACTCTTAGGAGGATGCTTAAAGGAATTCTGCCCATTGCCACAGAGAATGTACTGAAGGGTGAATTTGAAGCTGAGTGGCAGTAATAAATAACTGGCGCAGAGATCAAACTCAGTTCATTCTAGGAAAGTGAATGATCAAGTGTTAGGGAATCTAACATTCTTCAGAGTCACATGGCTTGTAAGTGATAAAGTCTGTATTCAGACATGTAGCTGTCTAACTCCCACCAGCAATGGATGTGTTCTTGTTTCAGATATTATCAGTTATTTTTTTAAAAATTACTATTTAAAATTTTTTTTGCCATTCTAAAAGGTGTATGTAGTGATGTTTCATTATTTCAATTTGCATTTCTATAATGACTAGTTTTATTGAGCATTTTTTCATATGCTTATCTGCTAATATTTGTATTTTAAAGTTATTTTTAAAATATGAATTTTATTCATAATGTGAGTACATTAAAAGTAAAAGGAAATTGAGTTACCTTTTTAAAGAAACATTTTAAATGTGTAATTTCAGTGTATACAAAATTCTGTAGTGTTTTAAAATCTAATTATTGTTCCCTGGAAGACTTTTAACTAACTTTAATTATTTAATTAATTTTAACTTTATATTTTTGCCAATTCTATTATCTTTCTAGTTAAGAACATTTAGTTGCCCTTTCTCAAATGGAATTTTTCCGTGATATCCATGTTCCATGAAATTGTAAATTAAAAATGACAAAGAAGATGAAATCTAAGAAGTAGATACAAATAAAACAACAGCAGCAATAATGATGAAAGACTGTTGCAGAGAGCTTATGGCCATGGGCTCAACCTACCTCTGTCACTCACCAAGTGTGTGACATTGGGCAAATATTAAGTAACAATATTTCTTAATTTATTGACACCACAGTTTCCTCATCTGTAAAATGGGGTTAATAATACTAACTAGATCATGAGGTTATTGTGAGGATAGAATGAACAGTACCTGGCACATGGTAAGTGCTTAACCAATACAGCTATATAAAAAGTGGTACACAATTGTACCACTGTTATCTAGGGCTGACAGTGAGCTAGATTCTGCTATCAGTGCTTTACCTTTGATCTTATTTAGTCCTTTTTTTTTTATGGTGTAGGCCTGTCCTCACATACAAATGAGGACTCTAAAGCTTCCAGAAGTTAAAAATACAGAATAGCAGAGCTAGGTGTCTGACCTCAAAGTCCACATTTTCCTCACCACCATCCTACTTGGCCTCTGGATTAACACAAACACATTAAACTCTACATTAAACTTTATTACATGTTTGTAAATGCTCTCACTGCAAGAGAATATTAATACATTTAATTAGACAGCCATTCTATTTTTTTTTTTGCATTTTTTTTTTTTAAGTTTTGGGTAGAAGATATTCTTAGATAAAACATGGAGTCATCTGCAGATACATTTTTTTGTAGTTTAAGGAGATGTTCTGAATGGAGGCTACTTTTGCCTTTTGTCCTAAGGATGATGACAAACAAATAAATGGAAAAAAATAATGCTTGTAGACTTCATGAAGCATTTCTGTTTAATGAGGATAAAAGGAGTTATTTTACCCTTCTGCTTTATATAGTTATATCTAGTTTCCTAGCAGAGTTAATTAGGAGATATAAATGATTAAGCTATGCCTTCAGAATGCTGGGAACTGTAGCACAGAGTAGCTCTGATGAGCTTGGGTTTGCTGACGCTCCTTGTAATACCTGCCCTGATTACACTGTTTAATTGCTGGGTTTGGGTGATCAGACTTAAATCTCAAAGACAAGGGTGTAGACAGTCCTGTCTCCTCTCCTGGAAAATCTGCCTTATTTAAAATTGTTTGTTGAACAGGCATCTGTCCAACTAGTCTAATCGAACAACCCAAATGCAGTAGGCCATGGTGAAAAATCCCTGGAGTAGAGCAGGAGCTGAAACTCGAAATGCAGACTTGATTCTCTGCCCTGGAGTGGACTAGGTGCTGCTGGGGTTCTTTCTGGAGGTTCTGAAGGGGAATGAAGACTAGAGAACAAGGAGTTTGGAGCAGATAGGTGGTTCTCTACAGGTAGCACAGGTATGTTAAACAGGGCAGGTATGCATCTACCAAGTTCAAAATCAGAAGGTTCCACCAGAAGGCTCACTTTGGGAATTCTGGTAATTGGGTGGGGAGAGGTCAGTTTGGAGCATAAAATATGAAAAATTTTTGTGTTGCTGTTTGAGAATTTTTGCATTTAAATACTTATTTAGCATGCTTTATTCTTACCCATGCTTTTTCTGCCTTTTATAAAACTTAAACATGACAAAGTACTACGTTGGGCTTTAGATTTAAGGCTGACAGCTTTCTTTCTTTTTAATTCCCTTACATTGCATTGAACCACATAAAATTGCCAATATTTCAGCATTTTTGTCCTACAAAAGTGGCGATTTCATTTGGTTCAACCTTATATTAGGAATATATGGCAATTTATTGGTTTACGCTACAAATAGTTCCTGAGATTCATGTAGCCTATTTACTATACATAGTAGTATTATCCCCTGACTACCTGAATGGGAATGACACAGGAGAATGGTCCCCAAAACCAGGGTCTGGCCTGAATTCTTGGCCTTGTGCAGGAAAGAATTCAAGCGTGAGCCTTAAGTTGAAAATGAAAGCAACATTTATTAAACAAACAGCAAGCAGGCTACCCCATAGACAGAGTAGTCCTTGTACAATGTTGGCAAATTCTATTTATGGCTCTTGATTATATGCTAAATAAGGGGTAGATTATTTGTGGATTTTCTGAGAAAAGAGGAGATTTCCAGGAATTGGGGGTTCCTCTTCTTTCCATATCATATAAGGTAACTTCCAGGGGTTGTCATGGTGATGGTAAACTGTCTTGATGTTGACAGGGGTTTTCTTTTAGTATGTTAATACATTATAAGCTGAGTATAAGGAACTACAAGGGAGAACAGAGGTTGTTCTCATCACCATCTTGGCTCTTACTGGTCTTAACTGGTTTCCTCACTGCACCCTGGTTTTTTTTTTTGAGACAGAATCTCACTCTGTTGCCCAGGCTAGAGTGCTGTGGCATCAGCCTGGCTCACAGCAGCCTCACACTCCTGGGCTCAAGTGATTCTTCTGCCTCAGCCTGCCAAGTAGCTGGGACTACAGGCATGCGCCACCATGCCTGGCTAATTTATATATATATATATTTTTTTTTTTTTAGTTGGCCAATTAAT
>CAUYRT010017110.1:0-10534 GCA_963574885.1 Lepilemur ruficaudatus
ATCAATGGTTCTGTTCTTGTGCCAATAAAAAGCTGATTTGATTATTATTGCTTTGTAATACAACTTGAAGTCTGGAAGACTGATGCTTCCCAGTTTGTTCTTTTTGCTTAAGATTGCTTTGGCTATACAGGGTCTTTTCTGGTTCCATACAAAGTGAAGAATTATTTTTTCTAGGTCTGTAAAGAATGAAGATGGCACTTTGATGGGGTTGCATTTATTCTGTAGATCACTTTAGGTAAAATTGACATTTTAACAATATTGATTCTACTAATCCATGAACAAGGAAGAATTTTCCATATTTTTACATCTTCTACAATTTCTTTTTTTAGTGTTTCATAATTCTCCTTTTATAAGTCTTTTGTATCTTTTGTTAAATTTATTCCTAGATATTTAATTTTTTTGGAGGCTATAGTAAAGGGCATTGCCTTTTTGATTTTGAGTTTCGGCTTGACTGTTTTTGGAGTAAATGAATGCCTCTGATTTGTGTGTATTGATTTTATAACCTGAGACTTTACCAAATTCATTTATGAAATCTAGGAGTCTCTTGGAAGAATCCATGGGGTTTTCTAGATAGAATATCATATCACCGGTGAAGAGCGAGAGTTTGATCTCATCTGCACCCATCTGGATACCCTTAATATCACCCTCTTGCCTAATTGCTATTGCTAGGATTTCGAGCACTATGTTGAATAGAAGAGGAGAAAGTGGGCATCCTTGTCTAGTTCCAGTTCAAAGTGGGAATGGTTTCCGTTTTTCCCCATATAGTATGATGTTGGCCGTAGTTTTGTCATAGATGGCTTTGATAATTTTAAGGTATTAGCCACCTATGCCTATTTTGTTAAGACTCTTTATCATAAAAGTGTGTTGGACTTTGTCAAATGCTTTTTCTGCATCTATTGAAAGAACCATATGGTCTTTGATCTTGCTTCTATTTATGGTAAATTTCTTGTGTGTGTCATTTGGAAGAAAGATTTATTTTGAAGTCATTCCATAGAGAGTCAAGTTTCATAGAGATTTATAGGCAGAAAAAGGAGGGTGTGGGCTAATAGTAACATACTAGGGACTTTTCTCCAGGAAAATTCCTGCAGGGCACCATATGTTAGGGCTGTTTCTCCCCTGGAAGGAAACTATGGGAACCATGAATAGTGGGGGGCCTCTCTTGGAGTTCAGTTTCCTATGAATGCATACATACCCGTGATTTCTAGCTCTCCGTTATTTATTAGAACACAGCAGAGACAAGGCTAATACTACTGTTACTACAAGTAATTCTGGATATGAGTGGTGAGGTAGGACAAAGAAAGAGAGGATACTCTCTTAAATTCCCTAGAAGAATGTAATGTGAAAAACAGCCATTTAGAGAAAAGACTAGGATTTTTTGATTCCTACTATATTTAAATATATTCACAACCTACTACATGCTGGCTGTCTCAGAAGAAGGGGTTCCCAAGACCAGCCTCTGGATCAGTGACTCTCTAAAAGACTCATAAGACTAAGAAAAGATATTATAGTCATGGTATGGTTTGCTACAGCAAGAGATAAAGATTAAAATCAGGAAATGGAAAGGCACAAGAGATGAAGAACAGGCAAAGCTTCCAGCCGCCTCCCTTCCCATTGGTGTTGCCTGAGGACACACTGAATGCTCCCCACAATGGTGTGTGACAACGCATGAAGTGCAGTCAGCCAGGGAAGCTCCCCTGAACCTCGGTGTCCGAGGTTTTTTGGGGGGCTCAGTCATGTAGGACTGACCTCAGCTATTTAAGACTCCAGTCTCCACCAGAGTAAAAACAGGCATTCATCCTCAGTCACATTGTTAAAATCAACTGATGTGGTCACACTGGTACAGCATGGCCCAAGGCCTGTGACTTACAGAAATAGGCAGAATATTCCAAAAGCTCAGAGGTTATATCCCAGAAACCAGCAAAGGATCCATCCTGAAAACAAGATTCTTTGGAATGTGCAGGGTTGGAGTAACACAGACCTGCTAAATTAACCCTTTCCTGACCATTATCACATACATCATTTAATTAAAAAAAAACCTGTGACAAAAACTTTGTTGTCCTGTTGTACAGATGAGGAGTCAATAGGTAAAATAACTCACTTAGGTCAATCCCATGTTGCCATCTTCATGCCCTTTGCTTCTCCCCAGAAGCACATACGATACTAACGTGTGATTCTTTGACCAATGCTTTTCTTCCTCCACTACTTGAAAAGCCTCAGAGGCAATGGGCCTTGTGTATTTTTCTCTCATATTCATCCCCAAGCCCAAGACAGTGCCTGACTTATAGTACCTACTTAAAAAATACTTGATAAATTTTTACAGCAGCCCGTGCCATGATGGTAGAAATTTGTGTCCTAGTCTTTTGAGTCTTATACTGTTATAATTTCCCTATATCACAATTTCAAAAAAAAAAAAAAACCCTGAAAATAAGTACATCAGTCCTATTTACCTCTTAGAATTTTTATGAGGCCCTAGACTATTCCTGAGAGCTAGAAGAATTCTGTTTTTCATCATTTTATTTTAGATAAGAAAAAATACTAACTTTGTACCAGTAAGTTTCATATGAAGAGCAAAACCATTTGTAATTATCTACAGATATCAACAGTATTCTAGTTTGGAGCCAGGACAAACAAACATCATTTATGGTTTCACTTTTTCACAAACTGAATGCAATTGAGGAATGTGTGTGTTGGTGGCCCCAGAGTTAGGAGATTCGAGTGTAACTAACACCTCTGGTTTTGCTCTTCCCAAGTTCAGGACGGCATTCTTTGGAGTTGTTTGCTCTTTTTGTCATATTTCTTCCTTTCTGACCTTCAGTTTTACATATCACTGTCTGAAAGAGCTGTACAAATATGGCTTCTAATATGTCCTCATTTGTGTCCCATGTGTCATCTTCCACTCCTCTTTAATGAAATGTTGACCTGTGGGAAGAGTTCTGTAGGCCAGCGAGTCTTAAACTATAATGTGCATACATATCACCTGGGGGCTTGCTAAAATGCAGATTCAGACTTGCTAGTCACGTTCCCAGCAAGGCAGATGCTACTGGTCCAAAGCCATCTAAATTATTTCATCTTTCTCCTCATCATCTCCTCTGGCATAGGCTTGCTACCATTGTATAGACAGATATGAAAAAGTCTCTATATCTATTCCCTAACAGCCCCCCAAAACTGCATTTTAAACAATAGCCAGGGAAACCTAAGCTATTCCAACAAGGCTGACAAAAGTCATGAACATGACCTTCAGCTTGGCTTAAGTACAAACATTGAAGAAAGAGCATCTTCTACTTTAAGTTTCTTTACTTTTTATGTTAATATTTTAAGTGACTTATTTCTTGATCAAAGGATGAAGTTTATAGTAGTTTTTATTTCAGAGACTGAAAAGAAAAAAAAAACCTTCCTGTAAGCATTCAAACTCCCCTACTGGGCAGAATTAAGTCCCAAGAAATGGACAGGAATTAGAGCTTTACATCTCAATGACTGAAGATGAAGTAACAATTTGTGTCTTCATTATCTCATTTCCAAAGGCTAAAAAGCAGTATTTTTCAGATGACAGTGAACAAAACCCAACTTCAAACAAGATGCACCCGCTACTTATCAATGGTTTTGCTGCTGGTGGTGGTGGGTTTCTTTACTCCTCTGAATCAACAAAGAAAGCTCATTTGTTTCACTTTGTGAAAACTCTTCATTTTTTCCCCTAGACTTTCCATTTCACGCTGTGTGAATTTTATTAAGATCTCTTCCAGAGAAGCCAAGTGCTGGCTCCGTGAGGCCCTGAGGGATCACAGTCGCAGCCTCTCTAGTGTCTAAAGCCTCTTGAGACATTTCTTTTCTACTAAACATTCCTTAGAGAATCATAGACAAGAATCTAAAATCTTTTTGGTGCTTGAAGAAATAGTTTGTCCTCATGAACATTTTAATGTTATAACCTGAAAACCAGAAGCACAGAAATCCAGTTAATATCCAATATCCGAGTATTGACATCACATTGACACTGGGTGGGTCTTTTTGAAGTCCTTCAATTATTTTCAAAATATTTTTTTCATTTCAGAATTATTTTTGTTAATAAAACATACCTGTAATCCTACGGACTGACAACTTGTCAGTGAGTTTTTTCCAGTGAAAAATTATGATTTAAAAAGGTAATTATAACTAGATAATTGAAAAAGAATTTGTATTCTGATTTTTCTTGCATTTACATAAGAATTTTAATGTTATTATAGGCTCTCAGAAATGACAGTAATAACTGCATAATATCCTGTCCACAACATTGTACCGTAACAGCATACTAGTCTGTATCACAATAGCAAATAAAAATACTATAATTAATCCAGCCATTTCTTTATGGTAGATATTTAGATTAGTTAGCTAATGTTTTTGAGCACTTAATATGTGCTAAGCAG
Source organism: Lepilemur ruficaudatus (assembly GCA_963574885.1). Classification (NCBI taxonomy): domain Eukaryota; kingdom Metazoa; phylum Chordata; class Mammalia; order Primates; family Lepilemuridae; genus Lepilemur; species Lepilemur ruficaudatus. The sequence continues at coordinate 4,398 of CAUYRT010017110.1, forward strand.
TGCTATAAATATTTTTTGTGTCAACTCTTTTAACCTTTGTAAGAATCTTATGAAGTGGGTCCTATTATTATTTCTTTTTTAGAGGTGTAGAAAGTGGGTGTAGGTAAGTTGAATAACTTGCCCGAGGTCACTGCTGGTAAGTGGCAGAGACAAAGTTCAACCCAAATATTCTCATATTCAAATTGAGTCTCCTTTATGCTATGTTGTACGCTAGGCCTATACCAAGATTTACTTAAGAATTACTCAGTTTAAATAAAAGATTTAGCCCACATATGCAAATCCATAAACTAAAAAATGTATAAAACTAAAAATGTATAGCCTTTTCCTTGGTTCCACTAAGAAAAAAATTGTAGATTTTTCTTAAGTTCTTTAAATTTCAGAAACTATCAACTCACAGCTGATGGTGCTATATTATATCACAAACTTGAAAATCCTTAAAGAAAATAACGATTGGATTTTATTCTTTAAATATTGTTAAGGCATGCACTGCCGTTACCTAAATCACTTTCTGCCTGTTCCTTTGCACTGTTGTGAACACTTCATCTTTAAAGATCCAAATATACGTGGGTTTTCACCCTTAGTTCTATTCTCCTGTACCGTTTAAAGAAGCGATTTTTGGTTGGTTTGGTCAAGGAGGAATCTGCTTCACTAACGCCTGTGAAAGTTAAGGCAGAGGTAACACAAGGGCAGGGGCATCTTGGACGTGGAAAACTGTTACGCATGAAGACCCATCTCTTTCCCTGTCTCTGTTCTCACAGAATGTGTGACACAGGAGAAGGACTATTCACTTTTCAAACGAGGGAAGGAGAAATGATCTATCAGAAGGTCCATTCTGCGACATTGGCCATAGCCGAGCAACATGAAAGATTAATGCTAGAGATGGAGCAGAAGGCCCGGGTAAGGCTCCCTCCTCGGTAACCTAACAGCTTGGAAATGAATGTCACTGAGGTCTGATGTGCACCGTGTATGTGTGGGTCTATTCGTGTCAGCGCCTCGGTGTCCACCCCTGCCCTGGTCCCAAGGGCTCACCCCAGTCACCGAACCTGCGAGGCCTTCTATCTCCTCTCTTCTAACACCCTACTCAGTAGATCACAAAAGAAGTTATTTGTGGCCGCTAACTGCGAGCTCTGCGCTCCAAGTATCTATCTGTGTGTGACCTGCTGCCTTGGTTACCTGAGGGGGTGGAAGGCGTAGAGAGTGAAATGAGAAGCAATGCTGTCTGTGTGTCCCACGTACCGCTGGACAGTCCGAGATTGAAATGTGGGCTCAAAATAACTAGGAAAATTAAGTTACTACCAGAAAGTAACTTTTGTTTTCACTTTTATCTTTATCTTAGGTGCTTTTAAACTTCTAGCTCTTTCGGTGTATATTTCAGAGCCAATAATAAAATGTTTGCAGAAGGAACTTAGACTGTTTACCAACAGAATAATTCGCCTGTTATCTTGTCCTAAAACTGTACTACGGTTTTAGGGTCCAGCTAAGAAATAATTTAGTAAAGAATCTGAAGTAGTATATTTTACAGCTAGCTCAAAAAACTGATAAGCTTTACTACTAACTTGTTTGAAAAGCAAACAATGGGATGATTATTGGCTATAACCTGAAGGGATGCATATCCTGTCTCTCTGCAGGATTTATGAAGATTCCTTAGACTTCAACTCTGAGGGGATGGGTGGTGCCGGGGACATAGCCTGAATTCTCTTTGGGAAACATCAATAAGTCTCCTCCACTTTAAGACAATAAAGTTTTATATGTGGTATTATATTCGCTTTAATTTTTAAAATTCTACATAATATTTTGAATTATAAAAGAAAACTCTCTTTTTTAAAGAAAGAAAACAAGTCATTTAACAAATGATCCTATGCTGTACTTAATGCATATTCCTGATGCATTTCTAATTTCCTCAATACTACAAATACGTTTTTATGTCTCCATCCTGGTTATGGTTAAAAACACCTGAGGGGGACATGGACAGGTCAGGCTTATCCAGGACGTTTGCCCCACCGTGGGAATGGATGAGTAGCTCGAGTGTTAGTAGATTATTAATATGTGAGTGTGGGGTTGATTGAAGAATGAGCTATAAGGGACAATTAAGATTTAACTTTTCCCCTCCCCTACCCCTTCCTAAGATTTAATTTTCTAGAAAGATTTGGGTTAACTTTATCCCATTGTAAAATTACCTAATTAACATGACATTTTTCTAGTGGTTTAAATCAGGTGGAAAGATATAACTACCAAATTTTAAATTATTTCAGAGTCTTGCACATTCATTATCAGCCCATATTTGCAATCTGCTAATGCTCGTTTTCAGCCAAAATTAGCCATTGCGATGGCACTTGTTATTGGTTAACAGCTGTAGTTCTTCTGTACTTATAGTTGTCCGAACAGGCAACGGCTCATAAGTAGGGTGATTTGAATTATATTTCCATGATGGAAATTCCAAGAGCTCTTTCATGCAACCGTAATTATCTGCCATAAAGAAGAGGCCCCAGTTTTTGTCCTGGGCTTGTATCCCAACACCACCACTTACTGGTTATGTAATCTTGCACAAGTTATTTAACTGCTCAGTGTCTTGCTTTCCTTTTTCTGTAACAAGGGGATATAATCCACTCATTTTAGTTTCCATGCATTAATCTATATAAAGTACTGAGGATCAAACCAGGCGCATAGAAATACCATAAAAGTGTTCATTATTATGATGGTGACGTAAGAGTGATTTTGAATAATTATAAGACTTGCAATATTTGTGAAGACACTAAATTGTTATTCCTAATTGTTGCTACCTAATATCTTTCACACCCTTCCAAGTATGCCTACCAAACTTGTGTCAAAAAAATTTGCCAAACACAATTTCATTCCCTTTTGTTGTTGATATTGTCGTGTGTTTATCACGTCCTGTGCCACTGAGAAGCAGGTCGAGGCAGTGGAACCAAGCAATTGCTGTTAAGGGCTTAGAGATGAGATGATGGATCCACTTACTACAATGTCAGACAGTCTGAAAGTGGGCGTGTACCATGGATGTGCGTGCCGATGCTTGGAGATAGAAGGGAAAGTGCAGCGGATGTTCAAACAGCAGGCTCAAAGTCTCAACACAGACACCAAATGTTTCTAGAAATCACAAAATCAGTGACTCCATCACTTGGTGCATACATGTAAACAGCGTGTTTTGTTTAATTCCAAAAATGATTTCACAACTATGCTTTTCTCTGAAGGTTAATGCTAGTAAAAATTGCTCCCTATCTAGTCCATTCTTCAGAGTAAGCTGAACTAACGTTTTCTGAGGGCATCCTCCCTTGACTTATAATGGACCAAATTCCCAGGATTCTATGACCACAGGCAAAGGTTTCCAGTTCTCCCGGGTACATTTTTTCTTTGAAAATACCTCCCCTACATGCACAAAACATTTAAAAAAGAAGTTTCAACAGGTATGCAAGAGTGCTCAAGTACCTGTCTAATTCTTCATTTGCTATTTAAAATAAAATGAAGCCTTGTGGTATAAAGTAGAAGAAAGTGTAATGTGGGTGTTGGAATGGTACCCAAAACCTGTCTAAGATGGAAGAATGTTGCACTGCATTTATTATGTATCTACCACAAAATAAGATGACTAATTGGCTTTCCAGTTTTAAAACTGGGCCATGTGAGATTAACATTGATCAGATAGAAATTGTTTATATGTTTTAATGTGATTTAAAAGATGTTATAAGGTTAAATTACAAAAGTTATGTAAGCAATGAATGTCCCAGACATAGTTGTTCAGGCAACTGAAGCATTTATGTTCATCCTTTTAAAGAAAGATAATTTAAGATTATTACTGGCTTTATAGATAAACTTGAATAAGACATAATGTCTCAACAACTGTTTCTTTAAGAGAAAGAATTAGATAGCAGCTTTTGATGTCATATGTTTATAAAACCTTCTTTTGCCCTTGTTTATAACCCTTCCTTCTTGGGGGCCACATGAATAAACATATTTTGATATATCTTCATAGTCTAAATTAGGCCACATTTCTATTCTCACTTGAAGAATTTGTTATCTAGAAAAATTTCTCAGCATTGTGAATAAAACAGCTCATTTGCCACTAAACGAGTACTGAACAAAAGAACTACTAAATTAGTAAGACAGTTACTGTATTTTTATTTCCTTCTACTGACACAAATATTGAAAAAAATTAACATTGACTGAATTAAAATATTTTTAAGTAGAGGTTAGCTATGCCTCAGCCTGCAAACAACTGGCAACTCAGAAAAACAGCATATTAAGAATATTTATAACCAAAGCATCCATCCAGAACCTAGACTTCCATCAAAACACCCATAAGCTTTAAGTCCTAGGCAGAGAAATCAGGCAAGAAAAAGAAATAAAGGGCATCCAAACTGGGAAAGAGAAGGTCAAACTACTGGTTTTTGCTGATGATATGATCTTTTTTTTTCTTTTTTTTTTTTTTCTTTTTTTGAGACAGAGTTTCACTCTGTTGCCCGGGCTAGAGTCCTGTGGCATCAGCCTAGCTCACAGAAACCTCAAACTCCTGGGCTCAAGCAATCCTACTGCTTCAGCTTCCCAAGTAGCTGGGACTACAGGCATGCACCACCATGCCCAGCTAATTTTTTCTATATATATTTTCAATTGTCCAGCTAATTTCTTTCCATTTTTGTTTAGTAGGGACAGGGTCTCCTTCTTGCTCAGGCTGGTCTCGAACTCCTGAGCTAAAACAATCCTTCCACCTTGGCCTCCCAGATTGGTAGGATTATAGGCATGAGCCAATATGCCCAGCCTGATACGATCTTATATCTAGAAAACCCCAAAGACTCCACCAAGAGATTGCTGGAATTAATAAATAAATTCAGCAAAGTCTCAGGTTACAAAATGAATGTACACAGATCAGTAGAACTCCTACACCAAAAATGATCAAGCTGAGTCAAATCAAAGGCTTAATACTATTAACAATAGCTACAAAGAAAATAAAATATGTAGGAATATACTTAACCAAGGATATTAACATCTCTACAAAGAGAACTATGAAACACTGAAGAAAGAAATCACAGATGACACAAACTAATGGAAAAATATATCATGCCCATGGATTGGTAGAATCAACATTGTTAAAATGTCACTACTACCCAAAGTGATTTACAGATTCAGTAAAATCGCCATCAAAATACCATCACATTTCACAGATCTAGAAAAAAATCTAGATTTTTTCCCCCAGGTTTGGAACCAGAAAAGAGCCTGAATAGCCAAAGCAATTTTAAGCAAAAGGAACAAATCTGGAGGCATCACATTACCAGATTTCAACCTGTACTAAAGGCTATAGTAACCAAAACAACATGGCATTGGCACAAAAATAGAGACATAGACCAATGAAACAGAACAGAGAACCAGATATAAAACCATCCAAATTCAGCCAACTGATCTTTGACAAAGCAGACAATATACACTGGGAAAAAGAAGTCCTATTTAATAAATGGTGCCGGGAAAATTGGATAGCCACATGCAGAAGAATGAAACAGGATCCATATCTCTCAACACTCACAAAAATTAATTCCAGATGGATAAAAAATATAAATGTAAGGCATGAAACCACAAGAATTCTAGAAGAAAATGTTGGGAAAACTCTTCTAGATATTGGCATAGGCAAAAAAATTATGAAAAAAGTCCCAAATGGTAATCACAGCAACAACAAAATAAATGGGACTTTATTAAATTAAAAAGCTTCTGCACAGCTAAAGAAATAATCAACAGAGCAAATAGACAACCTACAGAATGGGAGAAAATATTCACAAGCTGTACATCTGATAAAGCACCAATAACCAGAATCTATAAACAATTCAAGCAAATCATCAAGAAACAAACAGCCCTATTAAAAAGTGGGCATGGCCGGGCACGGTGGCTCACGCCTATAATCCTAGCACTCCGGGAGGCCAAGGAGGGCGGATTGCTCAAGGTCAGGAGTTCAAAACCAGCCTGAGCAAGAGTGAGACCCCGTCTCTACTAATAATAGAAACAAATTAATTGGCCAACTAAATATATATAGAAAAAATTAGCCGGGCATGGTGGCACATGCCTGTAGTCCCAGCTACTCGGGAGGCTGAGGCAGAAGGATCGCTTGAGCCTAGGAGTTTGAGGTTGCTGTGAGCTAGGCT
>CAUYRT010017115.1:0-35431 GCA_963574885.1 Lepilemur ruficaudatus
GCATGCCTGTAGTCCCAGCTACTTGGGAGGCTGAGGCAGAAGGATCACTTCAGCCCAGGAGTTTGAGGTTGCTGTGAGCTAGGCTAATGCCATGGCACTCTAGCCTGGGCAACAAAGTGAGACTCTGTCTCAAAAAAAAAATAAAATAAAATAAAAAAAATAAAAAATGATAATTTTCTTTTACGAAATTAAAAATTAAAAAAAAAATACCTTGTGGTAATTCATTACAGTAGCCACAGAAAAGTATTTCAGGGGCTGTCTGGTAGGAGCTGGGACCACAGAAGAAGAGTCTGTCCAGTGGGAGCTGAAATACTGGAGAAGATGCAGCCACTGCCAGAGAAGGGATCCTACATGAGGCTGAGAGAGGGGGAGAGATGCCCTGGCATCCCTCTGCATTGGCAGAATCTGGCCACAAGCCAGAGGACAAGGGAGGCTGGGAAATGAAGCTTGCAGAGTTTGCCTGGGGCGAGCCCCTCCCCCTAGCAATACAGATCAGAGAAGGGCAAAGTCAGGGAAAGTATCTGAGAACAAACAGGAATGGTCACCAGCACAACTCTCACGCCACTGTCAGTCAAGCCATCCTGTTAAGGATTTGCTCTCTCTCCTAAGAACTATGGGAGACCACTAGAGTGTTTAGACACATAACATGGTTATATTTGTGTCTCAAAGATCCCGCCAGCTGCTGTGTGATGAATAGAGTGGGAGCAGCAGCCCAGGTGAGCAATGATGGTGGCAGTCGATAGGGAACAAGCAGAAGGAGTCCTAAGCTATTCAGAAGGCAAGATGGACAGGAGTTGGTGATGTTGGAGGGTGAGGAAGAAGGAGATGAAGGGGTGACTCCAGGGTTTTGGTTTGGGAGAGCTGAATGATGGTTATGTCATTCACCAAGATACGGAAAACCTGGAAGAAGATGTGGTTTAAGTTCAGATTGGGACATGTGGAGTTTGGGGTGCCCGTGACACATCCAAGTGGAGACATTAGGTGGGCAGTTGGATTCAAGGGTCTGGAGTTCAGAGGGGAGGTCTGGGGGAGAGGCACATTTGCAAGTCATCGGGGTGTAGGTGATAATTGATGTAAGCATTGAAGAATCCATCAGGGGAGAGAGTGCTAAGTGAGGCTGAGAGGGACTGGGACTGAGCCTTGAGGATCTTCAGCCTTTATCAGTCAGGGACAGGAGGATGAGCTTGAGAAGTGTAGTGCCACAAAAGCCAAGGAAAGAGTGGCCAACGGCATCGAATGCTGCTGAGAGGCTGAGAAGATGAGGACAGAGAAATGACAATTGATCAAGTGAGATGGAAATAATGGGGTCCTGCAGCAGAATGCTCAGTGGCACAGTGAAGTTGTAAGCCTGCCCGGAGTGGGTTGGGTAGCAGAGGAGGATTAAAAAGTGGAGGTTGCAACAGCAGAACTTTGGCCGTGAAGAGGAGGAGAGATACATGATGGGGAGCTGGAGGGAGAGAAAAATTCATGGTAGCGTCTTATGCATGTTAAAAGCTGACAAAAAGGATCCAGGATAGAGGACAAGGTTAAAATATAAGAAAAAACATTAAGTTTTTTCTTCATGTTCAAGTAAGTTTCCTGAGAAGGCAGAGGAGGGATGTTCAAAGCACAGGTGGAGGGTTGCCCGCAGGGAGAAGAGCAGCTCTGCAGTCAGAACAAGAGAGACGGAGGGCGGGTTTGGTTGCGAGGGCTTTATGTTTGGTAGCTCCATTTAACATAATAGCCATGGTGGAGTGTGGTTAAAGGCCATTCTAGAGGAAGGCAGCACATCCAAGGGGACCGTAGAGGAGGGAGCAATTCCTTTTCTGAAGTTCGGGAAATGTCAGTTTAAAGCCAATCATTTTCCTATTACCTCCAAACATTATCCAACAATCACAGAGTTAAATATAACGCATGTAATCTTAGTGTTGACCTGGTCTAACCTCTTACTCTACATGAAGAAGACTGAGGCTAGGGGAAAAAAGTGCGAGACTTGGACAAGGAACTCGGGGTCGCACATTCCATTCCACGGCTCTTTCACTCTGCACTGTTCCTGTGGCACAGAAAAGCTTGGGGGTCAAAAAAGTGCAGTCTGACACACAAAGAAGAAAGCTAGGATTGTGTTTACAGATGATTCTTGTGCTCTGTTTCCTATTAAAATAGATTTTTAGTTACAAGGCTTGCATGGTATCATGGTATAAAATCAAGCATCTATTCTGATTGATAGTGAAACAATTACTGTGCATCTGAAGGAAAAATCCTTGTACCAACAGGAAGCATGACCGTCCTTACACATCATACTAAGAACAAATGGTGAGAAATTTTGCTTTTGAGGCTACTTATGATAGAACTTGCACATGCTTTAATAGGGAGGAAAGAATCTTTGGACCTGTTTAAAGTTTCTTGTTTCTATCATAGATTAAATTCATAAGTATTGAAAATTAAGATCCATAATCTGGCATACCATCTTCCTCTCTAAGCAAGGCTCTAATTGTTTTAATGATGATGACATACTCGTAACAGAGGATATTCTTGAACAAAACCACAGCAGCTGAGAGAGAAAATTAAGTAATTGGTATATTTAAAGAACATAGACATACTTCCTGATAAAGATTCAATTTGGAAATGAATTATGTCAGATATAATGAAAAAAATGAACTGTATATGTTTACACAATGAGATTTTAAAAATCTATTAAACAATTGCCCGGAAAGTAAGCGATTTTATTAGAGGAGACTAAGAGAGAAGACCAAACAATACAATGTTAGCAAAAAAAAAAAAAAGAAAAAAGAAAGAAAGAAAGAAAAAAAGACAGAAGGAAAGAAAGAAAGAAACGCCAGGTATGGTGGCTCACGCTTATAATCCTAGCACTTTGGGAGGCCGAAGCTGGAGGGTTGCATGAGGTCAGGGGTTCGAGATCAGCCTGAGCAAGAGTGAGACCCCGTGTCTACAAAAAATAGAAAAATTAGCTGGGGGTGCTGGCGTGTGCCTGTAGTCCTTGAGCCCAGGAGTTTGAGGTTGCAGTGAGCTATGATGATACCATAGCACTCTAGCCAGGGTAACAGAGCAAGAACCTGCCTCAAAAAAAAAAAAAAAAAAAAAAAAAATCAAAGTAAATTCCACAAACCATATATTTGATATGTGGGGAAAATGTGGGAATTATCTGGAAAAAATGTTTTGTGGTTATAATGAAGAATGAAACAAGGGGATAACAGTCAAAGTTATTTTTAGTAGAACATACCATGGAGTTCTACTCAGCAGCAAAAAACAATGGTGATCTAGCACCTCTTGTATTATCCTGGATAGAGCTGGAGCCCATTCTACTAAGTGAAATATCCCAAGAATGGTAAAACAAGCACCACATGTACTCACCATCAAATTGGTATTAAAAGACTATATTCTTGAATGAAGAAGTATTAAGTGTTTGCTCCAAATTTCATTGTGTCTAGTTATAAAAAGTTTTTTTCATATTCAGTGGAGAAAAAAAATAATTGAGAGTTGAACAAATAAGGGAATTATAAGAAAAATTTAACAAGTTAAGCACATAGACCTTAGTTAAATGTCCACTGGTGGGCATAATGGGTGGAGTTATGTTAAAAATATTTGAAAGATAAACACCCCAAGTTTAATAAATAACAATGACATTGGAGTCATTTGGTAAGAGCAAATGAGACGAAAGCCTTATTTCTGTATGTAGTAGGGATTGTAATAGCAGGCCCTACTCTTGACATGTGCTGTGCTAAAGAAAACGCAACACCGAATTCAGTTGGTGACCCTTAAACACCTCATACCTGACGTCACATTGCAAGTAATGACTAGGAGGTATGAAAGGGAATTGACAGAGTGGGCTTGAGTACCGAGTCGTGTCAGATAAATCCTCACGCAACTCCCTGGGCATGCCTTTTACTGTCTATGCAGGGCCCACTCACATGGCTGCAGTCAGCTGGCTGGTGGGTTGGCGGCTGAGCTCCGCTGTGAGAGCGGGCGTGGCTGAGCCTCTCTGCAGTCTCTCCTCCCAGCCTTAAAGCATAATGACCTCAGAGTAGCTTTCCAGAAAAACCGGTGAAGGGAGAAGTTGCAAAGTCTCTGGAGGTCTAGGCGGTGGAGCTGATACGTCATTACTTCTGCCACATCCTATTGGTCACAAGTCACAAGCCAGCCCAGATTGACAGGCATAGCTACGAAGCAGCGTGGCCATGGTCTTCCACCCACCACAGACGGTGGTGAGTGCTTTGGAGAAAAATAACGCAAGCAAGCAGGAGGGAGGCGCTGGGGGCACAGGGAGAGGCTTGTCGTTTTAAATAGGATGGCCAGGCAAGGCTACAGTGAGGAAGTGACGAGAGAGTAAAGACTCCACAAAGGTAAAGGGGTGAGCCATGGCCACCCAAGTGTAGGGCACTCCAGGGAGAAGGGACAGCCAAGTCAAAGCCCTCAGGACAGTGATGGGGAGCTTGAGAAATAGCAAGGCCAGGGCGGCTGGACCAGAGTGAGGAGCCAGCAGCAGCAGATGCTCCCAGGAGGAAACGGGGCAGACCAGGAAGGCATCGTTAGTCATTGTGAGGACTTTAGTTTCCATTCTGAGTGCGACAGAAAGCCACTGGAGGTTTTCCGCAGAAGACCGCTACAACTGGATGGACACTTCAATAGGATCGTAGAGAAAACAGGGAGTTAAAACAGAAAAACAAGTTTGGAGGCTGCAGTAGTAACCCTGGTAAGAAGCCAGTGGAGGGGCTTAGGGGTTGTATGTGGATGTGACAGAAAGAAAAGGAACAAGTGTGATTCCAAGGGCCTTAGTAACTGGAGGGATGACTTTCCCATAAACCGATCTGGAAATCCTGTGGAGGAGCAGGCTGTGGGGAAGATCAAGAACTCAGTGTTGTGTCTGTTAAAACCAGACAGCCTATGAGACAGCCACTGGATCTATGGCGCCCATGGGCGCGACCCAGACTGAAGATGTCCACTGGGAGTCACCCGGTATATGGCATTTAGAGCTGCGGGACTGGGTGCAATTGCTGTGGGGGTGAGGGCAGAGGAGTCTAAGGTCTGAGCCCTGGAGTTCAAGGAGGTGAGGCAGTGGGTATTGGGAAAGCCAGCAGAGGGTGGACCCTTGAAGCCAAGTGAAGAAAGAATGTCAAGGAGGAGAGTTATCAACTGTGGCAAATGCTGCCAAGAGGTCAAGTAGGGTAAGGACTAAGACTTGACCAATGGGTTTAACAACTTGGAGGTCACTAGGAAGCTTGACAAGAGCAGTTTGCAGGGTGTAGTGGGATGAAAGTCTTATGAGTCAGTTCAATAGAGAATAGAGAATTGAAGGAGATAGACTGGAGGCGGCTGGTATGAGCTACTCTTCTGAGGAGTTTTGCTCAAGGCTGTCACCATGGGAGTGAGCGGCAGTGAAGGTGGTGGGGGAGAGAACAAGATGAAAGGAAGAGGGGAGGGCAGGAGATTGCGAGGCCTGGGCATTGGAAGCATGATCCATGTGGGTACTGAAAGCACCAGGGATTATCAAAATAGTGATGCAGAGCTGGGAGAACATCTTCAAAGAATGAAGGGAAGTGACTTGTGGGGCCACGAGAAGACGTAGTGAGTGGTAGTGTCTAATGACACGAGCTTCAAAGCTGGGTGTTTTTAGGGAGGTGGGGGAGCAGTGACAAGGAGAAGTGAAGACGTCTTGCATGTTGCCAGGTCCAGCTGGATGGGGGGAGTAGGAGGGTTACGGAAGAAGTGATGTTCTTGGGGGAGAACCAGGTTATAGTGAGGAGAAAGTGAAGGAAACTTTCAGAGAAGGATGAGGAGGGAGGAGATATTGTTGGTGTCAAAATCAGAGGGCACAGAGGAAGAATTTCAGAAGCTGGGGAGGAGAGGGAGCTGGAGGAATAAAGGGGGAGGTAAAGAATGACTCGGAAGTAGAGCTAAGAGGATGTTGAGGTGACTTGGAAAACCTGGTTTCTTGTGTTGATTGATTTAACTAGGGATGAGGGGCCGGATGAGATGGCCAGACTCAAAGCAGATGATAGTGGCCAGACCCTGAGTGCTGGGGCAGGGAGGGGCGCCAGCCTTGCCATGCACATGCAGGACGCTGGAGCTCCCACCTGGCCACTGTTGACAGTCGGAGTTGAGGGTGGTCTCACGCAGAGCACTTGGGCCCCCTTCTGCCTTGGTCCGTGAAGGTCATGAAGGTGGAGCTGATCTGAGGATGCGGGGTGGTTGCTTAGTTAGTTGGTGGGTTTGAGAGCTGAGGTGGAGACTGCTGCAAGGACTTCAGGAGTAGCTCCTTTTACTTTGCATCCACCTTAAGGACCTAACAGCAGGGAGTAGCAGAATTGGGAGGACTCCAACGCTCCTAAGCTGTTTTAGTGTGTCTGTGTGCACTCACAAAGCCTCAGTGCCACCAGTCCTACGGAAACCCACACTGCAGCTTTGGGGCCATCAAGGGCGCTCTGAAGCATGAAGTATGGGAAGGGTCCAAGCACATATTTTTTATCCTTAAGAAGATCTAAGCTTGTTGTTAAAAGAGTGAGAGTTCCGAGTTCAGAGAGGAATTTCAGGCTACACTAAAATTCCCATCTTATAATTGGGGGCAGCTCCAAGATTTTGTACATTTAAAACCCCTAAAAATGTTCTAGAAGAGAAATGGAATGAATAAAACATTTTTCCTTTAAAAATCACTTCTTCCATTACTTATTTCTTCTGCATTTTGATAAACTTCTTGAAAGTGTAGCGCTTCTAAGTAACTCCAAGGAGCTTTCTCAGATTACCTCCACAGGGGACCAGAACAAGATGAGAAACACAATTATTTTGATTTGAGTGCTTTCTTGAAGAGTTGAACAATAAGACAAATGGAACACCATTAATGCATTTTCTTGTATTTTCCATTTAGTAGCAAATGTAAAAGGGTATTGGTTATGGTCTTAAAGATTAATAGCCATCTCTCCCTTTTTAAAAACATTCAGGTCAATTTACATAGAGTAAAATGTACAGATCTTAAATATACAGAGTTTGATGAGTGATGACAAATGTATACACTCACATAACCACCACCCAAATCAAAATAGAGAACATTTCCGTCACCACTGAAAGCTTTTTTGTGCCCTTTCCCAGTCAATGCTCCTACTGAGAGGCGACACTTCTTCTGATTTCAGGTCCTATAAATTAGGTTTGCCTGTTCTTGAACTTCATGCAAAAACAAAATCATACAGTTCAGTATGCTTTTGTGCCCGAATTCTTTTGCATAATAAAGTTTTGAGATTCATCCATGTTGTCATCTGTATTAGTGGTTTTTCTTTTTTTTTTTTTTTTAACTGCTACCTAGTGTTCTATTCTAAGAATATACTATTAACACTATTCTTCTGTTGATGGATGTTGGGTTGTTTCCAGTTTGGGGCTATTATTATAAATATGATGATGGAAAAAAAGTAGCTTTGAGTATTATTTTATAAATGTTTTTGTGGATGTATGTTTTCACTACTCATGGGCAAATATCTAGGAATAGAATTGCTGGCTCATAGGGTAGGTGTATATTTAACTTTTAAAAACATTGCCTTACTATTTTCCAAAGTGGCTATTCCATTTTCCATGTCTACCAGCAATAAATGAAAGTGTTCCCGAGCCTCTACATCCTCAGCAAGACTCAGTGTTAACAGTCTTTTTAACTTGTGCTATTCTAGGGTGGTAGGTATTGGTATTTCATTGTGATTTTAACTTGATTTTCTGACGAGTAATGTTGGGCACCTTTTCATGTGCTAACTATCTATTTGTATGTCTTTCTCTGTGAAGTATCTTTTCATTTTCTTTTGCCCACTATCCAGCTCTTTAATATAGTGTGCTGAGGCTATGGCCCTAGCAGCCAGTATTCTGTTGACTGACCATGTTCTTTAACAGAGAAGCTAACTGTTGCGCAGGCATTGAGGGAGTGGAGGTAGAAATAAGATTTCTAGGTAAAAGCACTAGATTTGGATCTTTCCAAACAGTTTACAAGTCTCAGGACAGCTATAGAAACAACTATTTTATTTGTAAAAAACTTCCACAAGCTATTTTAGTTCAAAGTTTCAAAATACAAAGAATGGTTACTCTAGAACCTCTGCAGAAGATTAGTCTGGGAAACTATCTAAAAGTGGTGTTACAGACTACGTAGCATCATATTTTTTCTATGTGGAGTTATATTTTGAGACGTTTACTTTTATTCAAGGAATATCTAAATTTGTGTCATAATGGATGTGTGCTAGAGGCCCATTTAAAAAATTTGCTTTATAAGTTGACATTAAAAATATGAACACAAAGATATCATATCAGAGATAAAATAATTTCTAAGGTCCTTTTCAATTCTAAGAGTCTGTGAAAAGAAAGTACTTGTAGCAGCAACTACCCAAGCATTAGCAAGTGTTGATTGCTAACACTAATCGTGGCAGATAATGCAGGCTGATTGTTCAACACCATTCCCAATGACTCTTCCCCTTTTCTTCCTCTACTGGGAGAGCGGAAGAGCCAAAAGCTTCATCTCTGCTTTTCCTTTGCATCTAGAAGTTGCCACACGACAAAATAATTCTAGCCAATGAGCTACAGACTGAAGACACTGGGGAAGGCAGCCCTTCCCAGGTACGAGTCAAAGTCTTGCTAAAGAAAAAAAGGTCCTTTTGCCTTTCATCTTCCCCCAAGAACATGAATCTGAGGCCTGCCTGAAAGGACAGCAGTCATCTTGGGACCACGAGGGAGAGGACATGAGGATGAGCCTTCATGCTGATTGAGTGAAGAGCAGACAGGAGATGGCAGACAGCAGACAGCTGGTTCCTGACGGCACCGCTGACCGCTTTACCAGCCCTGGCCTCCACCCTTGCACTTCTTATTGCGTGAGACAATAAGAGCTCTATCTGTTTAAGCCAGTGTAGTCAGGCCTTCTGATATTGCTGCCAAGTGTATTGCCTGCTGATTCCCTAGTGTTTAAAAGAAGATACCATGCCAATCACGAAGTTAACTGTTTATATGATACGCCATTGTCTCTTCATTGAGCTTGGCTTTTTCAAGGATATAATTGACTTTTCAAGGAATCCCAAATATTGAGACATAATTATACTTTTGCATTAGTAGAAGGGTTTAACATTTAACATTTAACATTTGCATTAGTAGAAGGGTGTACATTATATACACTAGGAACCAAATTAATAAGTGCTAGTAATAACTTGCTTTAGTATTGTTTTAGCATTTATGAAAAATGTACCATTTTTATATGCTATTTTTTACCAATGATCTCTTCATATGCTCTTATTGTTTTAAAACAAACACAAAAACTCCCTTTCAGTGTATGAACGTTTGCATTTAGATGAGGTATGAGAGTCGTATACTATAGCACAATAAAATGGTATAGAGCACGATGAAATGGTTTGGTCAATACTGGAAAACAGAATATACAACTCTAAAATATCTCTATAAATGAAGAAGTTTGTGTGTAGCTTTACAGAACTAAAAGCTGAAAATGTGAACAAATTTTGGAAAAGCAATTTTGGAGGAAACTATGTTCAGAGAAGGTGTTCTATTTGCATAGTATAAGCCAGTGGTGAAGGTCACGGACGCTAAGGCCAGACTGCCTGCGTTCACTGCCTGCTTTCCTTTCACTGGGTTTGAAACCGTAGGCGGGTATCAGTCAGCTCGGGCTGCCAAACAAAATGCCATAGACGGGGTGGCTTACACATCAGGAATTTATTTTCTTACAGTTCGGAGGCTGGCAAGTCTAAGATCAAGGTGCTGGAAGGGTTGGTGGCTGGCGAGGACTCTTTCCTGGGGTTGCAGGTGGCTGCCTCTCACTGTTCTCACGTGGCTTTCTTGGGTACGAGCATGAGATCTCTCTCATCCTCCCTATAAGGCCTCCTTATATTTGGAGGTAGATCTCTCATACACATAATCACATTGGAGGTTAGGGCTTCAACATGTGAACCTTGGAAGACACAATTCTGTCCATAGCAGCAGGTTACTTAACCTCTCAGTGCCTACATTTCCTTAGCTGTAAAAAGTTGATAATATTAATAATAGTAAAGGGTTTTTGTGAGGATTGTATGAGTTGATATACAAAAAACCCTTAGAAGAGAACTTGACGCATAGTAGGTGGTACACAAGTTTGATTATTATTGACCATATTTTAGCAAGTTTCCACTAGAGAATTCTAACTTCTCAAAAATATGTATACAAATGACTATTAATCAGGGTTTTTCAACCTCACTACTACTGACATTTTGGGGCCTGATAATTCTTTGTTGTGGGGGCTGTCCTGTGCATAGCAGGTGTTTAGCTGCATCTCTGGCCTCTACCCCCTAGATCCCAGTAGCACCTCCACCCCAGTTGTGACAACCACAAATGTCTCCAGATACTGCCAAATGTCCTTGGTGAAACAAAGTCACCCCTGGTTGAGAACCACTGCTATAAATCAAAGACACAAAAGCAGCTACATAAATTTATAGTTTCCAATAAGTCATTTTGAAAATTTAAGAAATTCTTACAAAACTTAAGGAATCGGAAACCATGTCAACAATCCTTTTTATAATAATATCGAGATGTTTCATGTAATTTTGGATCAATAATGGAAATGTTCCACTCTGTAATATGCAATATGGAAGCCACTACCACATGTGACTATTGAGCATTTGAAATGTGGCTAAATATATCCAAGGAACTGAATTTTAAATTTAATTTTAATTAATTAAGATGTATTTTTAAACAGCCGCATGTGACTAGTGGCTACACTACTGGATAGCACAGATCTATATCCTTTAAGAAAGAAATGATTGTATTTTTCTTCCTCAATAAGATCTTTTGTCAGTGGGCAGACCTCCCCCCCCCGCAACCCCCATTTGTCCTATATAGAGGGCACATACATACCACTTACCACATGCAGTGCAGTGGCATCATCATAGCTCACAGCAACCTCAAACTCCTGGGCTCAAACGATCCTCTTGCCTCAGTCTCCCCTGCACCACCACACCCAGATAATTTTTCTATTTTTTGTAGGACAAGGTCTCACTCTTGCTCAGGCTGGTCTTGAACTCAAGTGATGATCCTCCCAAAGTGCTAGGATTACAGGTGCGAGCCACCATCACTGGCCTACTTACTTTTGTCTAGTCAAATTTAAAGGAACACTTATAAATTTTTTTCTGATCCTAAAGGCTTATTCGCTAGCTTTGGTTAAAATAATTTTGAGCTTATTCTTTAGGTCTAAAAGCTTTGGCCAAGTGAATATTCACCAACCCCATGTGTGTTTTAGGTATTAAACACTAATTCAAGAGTTGTTCATACCTCTAGAGTACATACACACTGATCAGCAAGATTTGGCTCTATGTACTCTTTTTAAGATAGCAGCCATTCAAAAATCTGAACTCTCAGCCCTTTTAAAGAAGTTATTTTATGTCTGGGTCATTTTAGTGTATTTTTGGGAGACCATGGCATCGAAGTACACACAGTAAGTGCTCGTACAAGGACTTAGACCAGTGCTCCAAAGCCAGTACTACCTCTAAAGGGGATGTTTGGGAAAAGTGAGCTTTTTTGAAATGGCACAAAGATTGATGGCAACACTTGCTTTTAATGGGTGGAGAGCAGGGAAGTTAGATGTCTTGACGTGTATGGGACAGTCCCACCTGATAAAAGATAGATCAGCATCCTGCATGACTTCATGTAGTAGAAAAATCTGTTCACAATGATCTGAGTCTAGAACCTAACTTCTTTTTACATATAAATAGGAAGTATTTTTTGCATGGTTTTATAAATTCACTGAAGTTTCTGAATATGCAGTTAGCATGTAAGTGAAAATTGTATATTGTTTTGTTTAGTACAATCCATCATTTTGGGGGAAAAAGTCCTATCAGTGGAAATGCCTCTCATGTTTCTGAGTCACTACATCAGTCTACACTGTTGCTGTCCATGTCATGATTGCCTGCACGCACACACACATCAGTCTACTTCCTTATGTTTTCTGCCCAAGTATTTACATAGTGAAATACAATTGAATTATAAATTCATTTCTATTTTATATGTGTGTAGGAAATACGAATTTTACTTCATTGTAAAGGGGACACAATATTCCCTATAAAAAGGAAGCAACGGGACTGACAGGGTAAGATTTACTGAATTAGATGTCAGCTGTAATACAGGAATGCAATTTGCATAGATGGAAAATTAAATAGCTAGAGGTGACTACCGTTTGTTTCCAATACACTAGTAAAATACACATAATTTAATCAAATGGAAAGAAAAACCTCTTCAATTCTTAACTTTTGTGTTGGAACCTGTAATTAAATGTCACAGTATGTCCTTTCTGATGAAGCGGTATGTACTATACTTTCAGACGGCTAAGTAGACGAGTTGCTATCAATCACCCCACGATGAGTAGGATCAGTGCTGCTTTGTCCCAGGCCCTCCTCCTCTTCTACCCTCAGATGCTGATGTATAACATAAACAGGGCTTTGTTAGGTGGTGGGGCTGTTGTTCTGCTGTGTGGAAAATCTAATTATTATCACCATTCTCCACATTTCACTTACATGCCTTCATACTGACAGTAACCCAACACTCTTAACTTCCCTCTTCACTACAAAGTCAAATATTTGGTTTACATCTTATGGACACAACCTTTTAAAAAGGTCAAAGAGTTACTACCAGTTTATTGCACAATGATAAACACATTCAAATGGCCAAACATATTTGTATAATTAATCTTCTCAGTACCTACAAAGACAACTATGAAAAATATTCAATAAAGCAAACATTTCCAAAGAAATCTGATAAATAAAAAGTAGCCAATATGAAAGTATATAGAATTTAACTGTTACCTTTAATATTCTTTTATGTATTCATATTCTTTAGATTTAGAAGGATACAGAATGGCAAATTGAATCAGCAGATGTGAATAGTTAAGATTTTAAGGTTTTTATCTTTTAAATTCTTATCAGTGGCCTCTATTACATAAGAACTCAAAATGAACTTGTGGTCATAATTTGTTATGAAATAACCTACCCTGAATGTGAATGAGTTTGATAAAATTTAAGTATTTTCTTGTATTTCTGTGTTTCCAGGTAAAAAACCTTAAATTTTATTATTGCCAAATGAAAGAGTATATGGATTTTTCAAATTAAATGAAAGCATTTACTTGACAAATTCCTTTATGAACATTAAGTTTAAGGTTGACCATAAAAATTATAATAACGACAATTCAAATAAGGTAAAGAGAATAAACCATTTATTAAAACATTGTGTGATAAAATAAACTTTTGGTCCAATGGTACACTAGTAAACTTTTTCTCCTCAACATTACACCTAAAACATAGTTAAATTACAGTATCATCTGATCGAAACTAGAAAATAATTCTGTCATTCACCACTCAATAACTGAACAGTGAGGTGACTGCAGATCTAGGTTTTCTTGATGAGTCAATGATTGAGAATGATAAGAGACAATCAACACTCCATATGCCCAAAAGTTAAATTTTATTTACCCTGTTCACTGGCCCAAACTTAAAATTCTCCCATCAAATAAAGCTTTCATAGATTACCCCCTTCCCTGCCACAAATAAGTGTTAGGAATAATATAGGATAAGAGATGGGTTTTAAACTGCACTTTATTTGCTACTATAATATGCTGTTTTTTTTTAACTGATCAACCACAAGCATGCAACAAGTTCTCTGAAAGGAACTGTTTCCACAACTCATTGTATGTCAACAAGAAAATAATAAAGGTCACTCAATTTGGAGTTCTCTCCTTTTTTACAGCATTTCTAAGCAATGTGTGTGACACACACCACAGAGGTAGGAAAGATCATCTTTAATAAATTATCTTAATTGTGGAGAATTTCTGAAAAGAAAACTGACAAAATGCTAAACCATGCCTCTGATGTGTCTCAAAGGACCACAGATCCATTGGCTCCTTATTCAAAGAATTAATCCCCCGGAGTGTTTGAGTTTTTGTAGGGCACTTGATAACAAGATCCACCAGGGCTCCGCACGACTGCACTAAGCAAGCCTTCTACCACTCTCATTTGCCAATTCTTTGGACCACCCAGTCCTGCTGGCAGAGAGGGCAGCGATTGTTCTGTTTCACCCACAGGGACATGCAGCAGTTGTGGAAGGAATGATTACATTCTCCCCAGACCACTGAAAGAAAAAGAAGAGTTGACATTACATATTTCAATTTAAATTACTAAACTCAAAATTATAGCTTATTTTATATTAAGAATAATATTCATGGAGCTGCATGTGATGGTGCATGCCTGTAGTCCCAGCTACTCCAGAGGATGTGGCCGGAGGCTCGCCTGAGCCCAGGAGTTCGAGGTTGCAGTGAGCTATGATCGTGCCAGTGCACTCCAGCCTGGGGGATAGAGTGAGACCATGTCTTTACAAAAAACTTTTAAAAATATACTAAAAAAACAAATACACAAAACATGGTTCATAATCTTGAAAAAATATGGTTAATTGGTCAAAGTAATTTTTTACTATCTACAAAGACATAGAAACTTACTAATAAATTTATCTCATTTAAGACATGAGATAAGTCACTGTTTAGGGGACTTTCCATCCCTGTTCTACAACGTGTGGGTGATGTGATGATCCTTGGTTCCCACATAGCACCACATGCTGTCTTCTTGAAGTCTGGAGATTAAAGGACTTGAACCTGTCTTAGGTCCCACACCTTCTCAGTCATGCACTGACCTTAGAGGTCTTTTGGGCTTTATTTTATTGAAAAATGTCCTCCTGATTTTAATTTATCAAGATATAATGAGTTTTAAATGTTCTCAGTTCATAGTAGGCTATTATAAACATATGACATGCTTCTAAACATTATCAGTTGTACACCTACTGAACTGTTTTCCAGAAGTGATAAATTGTGTTAAATCATAAATAAGCAGTGCAATTCCTCACGTGACAATGAAATTTTCAGAGTGGCTGGCTAGAGAAAGGTCTCTTTGTGATCAAAGTGGCCTGTCCCCCACAAAACCCAAATTAGTATTATTTCAACAAGAAGCATGAAAGAAAATTTTAAGCCAAGGGAAATTACCCACAATCTGGAATACAATCTCAAACTTGGGCTTCATTTGCCCCTTGCTTGACAAGATTAAATGAAAAAAATAAGGGGGAAAAAAAAGAAAAAATACTTCCCATGAAAACTGGCTATAAAATATGGGAGGCAATGGGAAAAAATTCTAAGTGTTTAAGGAGGAAGAAAGATTTGATCAAAACTGCATAAACCATCAAGAAGCTATATATAAACCATGCAAAAAAAAGTACAAAGTTAATCTTTTATTTTAGAAAAATCTATAAAAACTTTTATATAGCAACTAGAAATGATCACCTCAAGAACTAGGACATAAAAACCTTTGAATTGCTTAAAATATTTAGTCTAAGACAACTTTTTTGTCTAAGACTATAAAGAAAATTTAATTGATTTCAATACACAAACCACATTCCAAAAAAAGACTTGAGACTTAAAGAGTTTTTCCTACCTTAATTGAAAAATTAAATGGTGTATCCTGAGTACTGAAAACTGAAATGCTTTATTAGAACCAAAACTGACCTAATAACATAGCCAAATAATGTTCTGACAAATTTCTCATTTATAATTTTCTTAACAGAAGATAATTACTTCTTTTCTGATTACCAAAATGTTTATTATGACCATGTCTTGAATATATATCCAGTTCATCTTGATTACAGCTATAAAAGGTCTTGCAGATTCATTCCATTAAAGCTTTTTGAGAATCAACATATTTTATATTAATAATGGATCACTACTTTACAGTTTATTTTTGTGTATTGATAAAGTCAATCTTAATTGCAAATTCAAACAACCCCACTGAGCGAAAACCTTCAGTTGAAAAAGCAAGAGAACAAAATTACAACATACCAACACAATCCTCTTGTTTGTTTTCAGCTTGACATCTAAGACAGGCATCTAAAAGTAAACAAATAGCAATTCTCATTCTGATGCTCAGAATGCAATTTTTAAAATTCAGACACTTCAAAGTCAAATAAAAGCCCTTAAGGATTAGAGATGGAGATAAAAGACTCACAGAATTAATTTCTCATATGAACATAACTATTTAAAGAGGAATAAAATACAAGGCATTCTACTGATTTACTTATGACCAGGAGCAATTTCACAAGGGTTAACAAACCCTCTATTTTTATAAGCTCTGATGAAAAGATGCCTTGACAGCACCAGCAGAGCAAACCACTAGAGAAAAACATGCCATACTCCACTACATTAGAAGTTACTGTGGGATCACTGGGCATGCTCAGAGGCAGTTTATTTTCAAGACACTCTTTCAAATATGTCATGCACATATATTGGTATTTGTTTATATATACATAAAGAAAATCTAGAATACCCAAGAAACCAATAATAAAGTTTACTGGGCGGAGTTGGAATGGGAAGGAGAGTTTTTGCCACATACCTTCTTACATTTTTTTAACTATGTGACTGTATAACCTATACAAAAATTAAATTGAAAAAAATCTGATTCTTTCACAAACAAGTTTTCTTGAGTCACCCATACTTACTGACAAAGAAGTTTTCCTTCAGCAACTCATACAAAGTAACCTCTTACTTTCTTCCCTAAGACACCTGACAGTTTCTTTAAAATAAACAATTTTGTATGTTCCTAATAAGTCACTACTGACAGTCATCCAAGCAAGACTGGTGAAAGGCAGTGAGATGTATTTATAGAAGGGAAAGCAGGGCTCTGGAACCAGGCAGAGCTAGAGTCAAGTCTCACTTCACTGGCATTTACTAGTTCCATGGCCTTGGACCAATTATAAACCTCAATTCCCCCATTTGTTAAAAAAAAAAAAAAAAAAAAGGAATACTATCGTGAGGTATTTATATATTAAGTGAGGATCATACATACTTGTGAGACTTTATAGATAAAATAAATACTAGGTACCTCTAAATACTAGGTTTTTTTCCTTTTTAAGAAAATCCTCCCTTTACAGTTAAGTCTGAGCCCAAAGCATCTATCCAACAACGGCAAAATATTTTAATAAATTACTTGGGTGTAAATACTAAGAATGTAAACCTAAAGGGTATATGAGAAGTTTTCAAAATTCAATCTGTAATACTGTTAGTTTGATGAAGGAGGTAACATGGCATATTTTAGGGACCCAAAATGGATTCATTCACTAGCTGGAAGAGGAGTCAGGGTCAGGTAAAAGGACATTCTAACCAACAGGAAAAAAAACCCAGCTTTTAACATAAATAGGAGAAAAATAATTCTGTAAAAATAGAAACACGGTGGAGTTGAAGCCTGCTTCTCTTCTTACACTGGATTATGCTCAGGCATTTGTTTGCTCCTCTCCCCATGCTCTTACCTTTAAAAAAACACCACTGCCCTGGTCTCTTCAGTGTGGTTTAAAAAAACAACCACTGTCTCCTGTGGCTTTCTTCAATTCCACAATTACTGAGCATCTACTCTGTGCACGGAGTTACACACTGGGGACACCAAAATGACCAAGGCTGGATCCCAAGTAGTTCACCAGCAAATGGGGAGGCAGACAAGCAAACAACTATTAGGTCATTAAACAGGAATTGTCTGATTTTGCATCAAAAGTTTAGCTTACTGTATCTCAAACAAGAAGCAGTAAAATTAATCAAAGTATGTGCCTAAACTATCGACACACTTCTGCTATCTTAACAGTAGTTTGTTTATGCCAGCAGTGAAGAAGCCTGGAGATCCAGTGGTGATGAAATCTCGAAACATGTTTTCCACAGCATGTCGAGAATTGAATATTTTTTCTTGCAAGAAGTGGTCCAAAGTGTAGGAGTGGTAGTCAGGTGGTGCAAAGTCTGGTGAATATGGTGGATGACAGAGAGTTTCCAAGTCCAGTGTTGTTTGTGTGACATGTGGTCAAGCGTTGTCTTGCAAGAGGATTGGTGTGTCTCTATGGACCAATCTTGGCTGCTTAATTGCAAGCATCCTCATAATTTCATCCAATTGATCGCAGTAGATATCTGTTGTAACTGACTGACCAGGTTTCATGAAGCTGTACTGGATAATACCAGTGCTGGACCACCAAATAGACACCATTAGCTTTTTGATGAATATTCGGTTTTGGACTGTGTTTTGGCACTTCATCTTTATCCAACCACTGTGCCAAACACTTCTGATTATCAAAAAGAATCCATTTTTTACCGCGTGTAACAATATGGTGTGGAAATGTTTCACCTTTATGTCATGACAGCAAAGAAAGGCAAGCAAGCTTCCAGACGATTTCTGTTCTGATGCTCATTTAATTTATGTGGTATCCATCTATCCAGCTTCTTTACCTTGCCCATTGTTTCAAATGGTTCAATATTGTTGGAATAGCAACGTCAAACATTGCTGCTAAATTCATGTGTAGGTTGAAATGGATTCAATTCCACTACAGCTTTTAGCTCAAGATTATCCACCGTGGTCTCAGGTCACTGACATGGCTCATTTTCAAGATTAAAATCACCAGAATGGAACTTCTCAAACCACTGACGTACTGTGCGTTCATTAGCCACAACCTCCCTAAACACTTCGTTGGTATTTTGAGCTGTCTGTGCCACATTGGTTCCATGATGGAACTCATGTCTGAAAATAATGTGAATTTGTGACTTATTCATGGTTTCACAAAAATTACTCTAAAAAAACCTGAAAGATAATCACAAGCCAAATCGTGTGTTTGAAAGAATGAGGATGTACTTTCACAATAAAAATAAAACAAGAAGTGTCAAAGTGAAATGTCAGAGATATCAAGTGTCAAACTTAGTTAAGGAAATTGGACATTTCATACTTAATAACCTAATGCATATCCTAAGGACTGTGATGTAACAGTGAAGTGTACATGCTACCTGTACCTGGCACTAGCTCTGTGCAATCACAGAATTTTTAGAATATTACGGGTTGGTGATCCTGACTGCTTCTTTTACAAATTAGAAAATTAAGGCTCCAAAAGGTTATGTGAAATGTCTATGTTAACATAGTCATGCAGACTGCATAACTAACACATAGTCATGTGGCTATTAAAACTTGGCTATCCTAGCAAACCTCTTCTCTTCTTTGTCATCAGCTCCTGTGCCATGTGCTCCTTTCAGAATGAAAGGAGGAGAGTGGAAACCAAGAGTATTACCCACACTGGAATGGACTGACAGGCAAATCTTGGAGCAGAAAGTATAATAAATAATTTAAGTGTGCAACACAAATTCCAAATATTAAGGAATAGGAACTAAGAGGGTTTATACTGCAGAATCTGGAAGTCTCTGAATTATACTTACAGCTTTGATTTATATTCATTATCAAAAACTGAGCCAAATACAAATTATCCTAAAATTTCAGATAAAAGAAAAAAAAATTCCTTTAATGACATTCCTAGCATCTAAAACAGCATATTTCTAAGAAGTACAATATTAATTTTAGAAGGATGCTAGGGTAAGGACTGGGAAGTCTTAAAAGCAAATATCCTTTGGCCATCACCTGACCGCTAGTCACCTGACCACTATGTGAGTTTTAACACCTTATAAATAAAATACAAAGGTCTAGTCCAGAATACTTTCCTGAACCCGAAGTACAGCTGTTGTAAATATGCAACATTAATCTGCAGTAGCAGAATACTTACTATAATTAGAAAGTTAATGTGTCATTTATAGTACATACTTTAACCTACTTTAAATATCTCAGTAAAGTTTATTTGTTGCAATTTTTCAGTCATTATTTTAGGTTCTGCATTTCTACTTACTAAATTCTTTTTCTTTCGGGAGAAAATAGATTTTTAAGAGAGAAATTCTTTAATAATGCCCTTTGGGAACATTCTTTTTAAACTAAAAAGGAACTCAAAGGAAGTTTATTTTCCTTTACACTGAAGGAAATTGAGGGGATACAATTTTTAGCAAAGCTTGTCTTGCAAAAGAATAAAAAGATCAGTTCTCCTGCATCAGTTGAAAATGCCTCCCAAACTGGAAATTATGATTCTAGTTCTTAAGGAACTAGGGTGGAGGTGGAGGGGAGCTGTACTGCAGGCATATAAATTAGATACTTTAGAAACCTAATATGTAAAATAGGTGGATCATGTCTAAAATCAAGATGTTTCAAAAGAAAAAAATTGAATCTCGCTGTTGTAAATCCTCTTTTAAACAAGCCCTGAATGGAAAAAACAAAATGAGAGCATAAACTGCAAAATCTGGTTTTTAAAAGTCTGGTAGTTTAAAAGTCTCATCCCTTAAGAAAGAAGCAATTATTTTTATGTTCTCCAATTCTCTCGTTTTTCAGGACAAGCCACAAAGTTTCAAACTACAGAAAGCTCAGTTTTCTTCAGTTTCCTTCAAGGAACAACTCAATTTAAGATGCTTTCAATGTAATTTAAAAAGCCCTATTAAAAAAACATAACTTGCATTTAAATAACACCTGTTTTTCAAAGTGGTCTGAGATCTTAAAACAGAACCATATAAAACATAACGAAATTAAGCTGTTCTGAAATGTTTCACTCGGTCCTATATTTTAATTCAAAATATTCTAAGAAGAAGACATATTTGTAAAAGAGGGTTCTCCACAAACACATGACTCAGAGCAGGGCAGTACCTTCTCCATGAAACGTCATCCTATGACGGGGAAGGGGCAAAATGGAGACGAAGTGTTACGTTTCTGAATACAGGGCTTACGTTATTCAATTCCCATGAGACTTAAATATTCTTGAGCCACACTGTATATACCCTTCAAGCCAAGCTAGTGCCATTTGACCCATAAAAGCCAGCCGGACATCAGCAGTAGCAAATACGGAAATGCAATGGCGGTGCACCCTTCTCTTCCCAGCGCCTCTGGAGCAGACCTGAGGGTGTCGTTTTTTTGTGAAAGATGACTCCTGCGCATCACTTCGGCGTTTTGGCCAAAACCATTCAAGTGCACTGCTGAATGACGGCCTTGACCCGGACCCCCCTGCCGTATGCTTTTGGAGGGGGCTGGCTACAAAAACGCAAGTGGCTCCTCCCAGCTTCTATCAAATCACCCAGTTTCATTCACTCGGTCACATCCATCGATATCTGAAATTACCTTAATTCCTCCGTTTATTGCTCGTTTCTATCCCCAGGACACCAGCTACGAGGCGCTGGGCGCCGGCTGAACTACCCCACGGCCCAGGCGGCGGCCGCAGCCCTCAGAGCGGCCGTAGCACCGGCGCGGCCCCACGGCGCCCCGCGCCCAGGCAGGGCGACCCCGCCCGCTCCCCCGGACAGGGGCTCTCCGAGGTTTCGGGCGCGCCGCCGGTCACTCACGGCCCTGGAGCCAGCCCCGCGGAGGCCGCAGCTCGGCCCCGGCCTCGCGTGCGACGCTTACCCATCACCTGGACCCTGCAGATGGCGCACGTATCGCACTCCACGTCCCAGCTCCACATGGCCACCGCGTTCCACTTCTTGAGAGAGAACATTTTGTCGCCCCCCGACTTAGAGCCTGCGCTCCCGGAGTGAGAGGCCAGGGCGCAGGGCTCCTCTCCGTCTTCCACGTCGGCCATGGCGGCGGCGCGGGGCCAGCGGCGGAGACGTTGGGTCGGGGGAGGTGGGTGGCTGTGGCGGCTCTGCGGGGCCGCCCGACGGGCCACAGCGCCGCCCGCAGGCCGCGTGCCGCCGCCGTGCCTGGACCCAGAGCGCCCGCCATTGGCTGGCGCGGGGGAGTGACGTCACCCTACGCCAGCCCGGAGACCGGGCAGTCCCCGCACTGTGGCAGCCGGGAGTTCTGGGGGCTTTGGGACCACTGGGCAGAAATGTGGCCGCTGCTGAGTGGGGTGTTAATCACGTCTGAGCAGGCGCACAGAGTGTGCACGCGTGTCCTGCGTTATGCCTTTATTAAAGTTGCCACTCTCAAAAATTGTGTTGTTAATGTAATCATTTGTCTTTTTTCCTCCCAAAATGTAAAACTATCAGAGCAGGGACCATGTTCATATCACCACCTTATGCTGGGTATCTAAAAAATGCCTGAACTAGGAGGCGCAATTATTTGTTGTGAGTAAATGAATGCCCTTGAACATCTGGAAAACTGGTTCAGTGCTTTTCAAATTATTTGGTCTCAGGACTCCTTTACGCTTAAAAATTATTGAGATCTTAAAGACCTTTTGTTTATGTAGAAGATATATGAGATATAGATCAATGTTTCCTTTTTAAGAAATTAAACAAAAACTTGAAAATGTACCATTTAAAAATAACAGAAATAAACCCCTTAGAGTCATTAGAGGAGTGACATCACATATGCTGTAGTTTTTGGAAAACTCTAGTGTACATTGACAAGATAATGAGAGTGAAAAGAGAAATAGCTCTGAATACTGTCATGCAAATAGTTTGGCCACTTTCATCCTGGAAAAGGATCCCAGGAACCCTGCGGACCACACTTAAAGCTAGTTTAACCTCCTCTTTTTATATGTAGGAGTAATGAGGTCCACAGAAATGAAGTAACAAAGATCACATTCCTATTACAGGGGTTCTTCTACTGATAGCTCAGGGTTATAATCTATGTTTTCGAAAGCGAAGCCGACTGGACGTCTCTGTTGAAAAGATAAGGAAGCTGAAGCACACAGAGCCTAAGGAATGCTTGATTCCCACCACCACCTAGTGGCGGACACCTGCCGTGTCAGGTTAGGGATTCAGAGCCTCTCACCATCCCCTCATCTCCAGATCCCAAGCCTTGCGCCTGAGTGGAGGCTAACCAGACTCAAGGAGTCTGGCAGGGGAAACAAATGCATAAATATATTGAAACATAAATATGGACGCTGTAACATTTGATGAGGTGCAAACATGTGCTGTTTGTTGAGTGTTAAGTGCTTTGAGGGTACGGAGATATCCTGAGGACAGATGTAGTAAGGGAAAGCGGAGAGCTGAAGTTTGAATTGGGGGCAGATGGGAGGCCCTCATGGAAAGGAAGAGTGAAGAGAGCAAACCTCTCTGAGCTGTGTTCACAGCAGAGCACTGATGGTGGTGCGGACATGAATCTGGCCACACCAACTTTATGGGCCAAACACATAAAATGGACGTTCTGTACATATTGAAAGACTGCACATCTGACTACAGATGGCTGTAAATACTAGATCTCTAATAAAGAAGGAAGGTTGGGACCAGATGGGAATAAAATGCACCCAGTTGGTGAGAACTGGGAAGTTTGAAAGAGAAAAGGAAAGAAACTCAGACGAAGGTGCCGAAAGGCAGAAGGGTGGTTCAGCTTGAGGAATGTACATGTCTGTGCTGACGTGTGAAATCCGGAGACAGAGCCATTTTTGCTGCGGTGAAATTTGTGAACGGAAACTAGGAGGGAGGACGGGGTGGGAAGTGGGAAGGTAGATAAGGAGTACAATTTTGACACACTGCATGTCAGGAGGACTTTTTTATTTATTTATTTTTTATTTCTTAATTTTTTTGAAACAGAGTCTCATTCTGTTGCCCAGGGTAGAGTGCCGTGGCATCAGCCTAGCTCACAGCAACCTCGAACTCCTGGGCTCAGGTGATCCTCCTGCCTCAGCCTCCCAGGTAGCTGGGACTATAGGCATGCGCCACCATGCCCGGCTCATTTTTTCTATATATTTTTAGTTGACCAATTAATTTCTTTCTATTTTTAGTAGAGACGGGGTCTCGCTCTTTCTCAGGCTGGTTTCAAGCTCCTGACCTTGAGCGATCCACCCCCCTGGGCCTCCCAGAGTGCTAGGATTACAGGTGTGAGCCACCACGCCCCGGCCAGGGGGACTTTTTTAGATGACAAAGAGAACAGGAATGTATTGATGTTTGAGAGTTCAGTGCAACAAGCAAGCATGCGCTGGGGAGAAGAGGGAGCAGGAACAAAGGCAGGAAGTTCTGGTTGCTGTCACACTGGTGTTCAGGTGTGGCTGGGGCCAACTGGAGTGGACTCTTGTGATTTGCTCCCTTTTGTTCACCCCTTCAAGTGGGTTTGTCTCAAATCATAAGCACCCAAAGGGTAGCAACTATAGAGGGCCTTGGAGAAGAATGCAGTAAAACAAATATCTGCCTGCCTCATGCTTGTTCAGCTCCCATTCTACTGCAGTCCTTTAGTTACTTTCTCCAGTTCTAGGGGTGTGTGAACAAACCAGACTCAAGCTCTGAATTTTGAGACCCATTTCCTCAGCTGCACAGTCTCCATTCCTTATGCTCAGTATGTTGAAGACATAGTGCTTTCATTTTGGGATTTTCTTTCAGCAAAATATTTCAATCCTTTAGTAAAAACATGTCTCTCGGTGCAAGTGGACATTTTTGTTGTTTATTTGGTCCTCACCAATTTCCCCTTCCTCTATGCCATTCTTCTGTACTAAAATAATTTTTCCTGTTGTCAGGGAGGAAAAACTTTTCTGCTGCCCTCTTATGTTCAATCCATGGGGGATTGCAAATTAAACCAACAGATTAGCAAGGGAAAAACATTTTAATTCACAGAAGTAGTCAGAGTTCACAGAAAAGTATGACTCAAAGAGGCAATTAGAATTTGATGCTCACATACTGTCTGAATAAGGGTAAGGGAGCGGAAGAAAGGGCACTTATGGGAAATAACTTTTAGAAAAGATAAATAGGCTTTTAGGAGAATAGATGGAGATGTGATAGTTTTGTGACATGTCTATTTAGGTGATTTATTATCCCGGTGCTGACATCTTGTCTTTGGTGATAGGAGTCAATCTTCCCTGGTTTTGAAACTGCTGGGAGTGAATTTATGGCAGTTGAATTCTTTTGGTGGGCACTGCTTTTAGGAAGACAAGACAGTTCAGAAAAACAAAACAACTCACCCTGCATCTGTTAATTTTCAAATTCCTTCAGCTTAAAATAACCCTTATGCCACAGTGACATATTTTGAAATCCTTTATTGTATTAGCAGAAAAAAAGCCCCAAACCTGGTGAAATTTGCCTATTAAACTGTCTTAGTTTCCCCAAAGGGACCAATGTCTGAAATTATAAAGACAAAGCAAGAAAACTGTTCCTAGAAGCTAGAGATCAAAGCCAGTCCAAAATGTATATGCTGTCCCCTCCTGGGAATGCCCTTCTAAGCAAGTCCACTCTCCATCACACTTGTCAGACAAGAGCTATGGCTCATCTTCTTTCTTGGAAATGATTGTGTTCATGCTCAGAGGTCCCTGGGCATTTGCTAGTCTTCTCTGATCAGATGGAACCCTCCACCCTCCAGTTCATTTGCCTCTCCTTGGAGAATTCCTTAAATCCCCCAAATTACCATATTTCATTCAATATAAGACATCAATCATCAACTGTATGATGTAGATCAATTTCAGAGGTAAAAAAAGACATGTAGAATTATTTCAGAATAGATGAAAAATGTAATTGAAAAACCCATGCCTAAATCTCATGATGCCTTCTTTAGAAAACTTATGACTGTCCTAAGAAAGCAGAATTTTCAAGATCGATTTTGATCAATCTGTCTAAAATTGCTTTATATTGTATCTTCTTGAGTCATAGGTGTGGATGTGTATAACGTGTGTATGCTTTTACAACTCTCTTCTGAACTCTGCTGGAGTTTTTTCTAACAGATATCAGTTATGTCCACTTGAATGGCTCATTGTTGCTTCCAACTCAGCAGGTGAAAAAGGAGTTCATGAACTTTCTTGCAAAATTTAGCTTCCCTTCAGGAGTTCCCTTTCTCTGCTTGAAGTATAATTCTCTTCTAGGTATAATTGTCCTGGTCTGAAACCATAGTCACTGTTGACTCTTCCCCCTTCCTCGCCCTCCAGGTTTAATTATCTGTTCATTCTTTCTTTAGAAGTTTCTAGAATCAACTCAACTTCCCATTCCCATCGTGGAGTCTGAGCCTCATCTGCCTGCCCCTGGATTGTGTCCTGGCCCCTTTCCTGCCTTTCCTCCCCAATCTAACTGGCACTCAATCTAACGAGCCTGGTTCATTTTCCTACACCCACTTTTCCACCTGATACTCTCCTGCTCAAAATGTTCTTTAGCTCTACAGTATCATCAGAGCAAAATCTAAACGTCCCAGTTGGTCATTTAAGCCCTGCCACAATATGGCCTCAACCATCCCCAGTTCTCTTCTCCAGGACCCTTGCCAGATTGGTCTGCACAGTCATCCAAACACACCCTGGGCTGTCTTTTTTTCACATTTTTTTTTAAGACAGTCTTCCTCTGTTGCTTAGGCTAGAGTGCCATAGTGTCTGCCTAACTCACAGCAACCTCAAATTCCTGGGCTCAAACGATCCTCCTGCCTCAGCCTCCTGAGTAGCTGGGACTACAGGCGCACACCACCATGCCCGGCTAATTTTTTCTGTTTTTAGTAGAGACGGGGTCTCGCTCTTGCTCCAGGCTGGTCTTGAACTCCTGACCTCAAGTGATCCTCCAGCCTCAGCCTCCTAGAGTGCTAAGGTTACAAGCATGTGCCACTGTGTCAGGCCTTCTTTTTTTCCCATTTTAACATCTCTGAAACTGGACAGAATTTACTGTACCTGCTTCAGCTGGATTCCCCCCTGTCCTTAGGAAAAATGTACTCAGCTTTGTGTGCTCACTGATCATTCTTTGCCACTACATACTTGTGTCCTCCCAGGAAATCATAGCATTTATCGTGTTTCTTCTACACTTCTGGCACCAGGTCATGTAGCAACCAAAGAGCACTGTCCTGATGTTTAACAAGTTCATCATAATTTATCAAGCAATTTTAAGTTTTAAAAATTGACAGCTTGTAAATGCTAAACCCATTAAAATAGCAAGACAGGTATACAATTAAAAAAACTCAAGTACTGCTAATAGACTCTCCATAAATTCCTATATTTGTACAAGCAGTCACATAATATATTAATTCCTTTAAAAAATTTTAAATTGTGGTAAAATACACATAAAACTTACCCCCTCAACCATTTTGAATGTATAGTTCAGTAGTGTTACGTGTATTCACATTGTTGTGCAACCAATCTTCAGAACTTTTTCGTTTTGCAAACCCAAAACTCTGTACCCATTAAATAACAACTCCCATTTCCCCCTTCCCTGAGTCCTGGTGACCAACATTCTATTTTCTGACTCTACGATTTTGACTACTCTAAGTATTTCGCATAAGTGGAAGCATACAGTATTTGTCTTTTTTTGACTGGTTTATTTCACTTAGCATAATGTCCTCAAAGTTCTTCCATGTTATAGCACGTGTCAGAATTTCCTTCCTTTTTAAGGCCGAATAACATTCCGTTTTTTGTATATACCACATTTTGTTTATCCATTCATCTGTGAATGGACGTTTGGGCTGCTTCCACCTTTGGGTTATTGTGAATAATGCTGCTATGAACATGGTGTACAAATATTTCTTCATGGTCCTGCTTTCAATTCTTTAGGATATACACCCAGATGTGAAATTTCTGGATCATGCTATATTGACTCATTTTTAATATAAAATTTTCACATATACTATTCTCTGGCCTGCTTTTTAAAATAGTATCAGTTGGATACTTTTCCATATAAGCACTTACATATCCACATTATTCTTTTTATGGCAGCATAGTATTCCACCATATGAATTTACTGTGATTTATTTCCCTGAGAACCCTTTGAGAGACATTTAGCTATTTCCAGTGTAAAATAAACAGTACTGCAGTTCCTCATACCTATTTCCTTGCACATGTGAGAGTAAACAAATTTCTAAAAGTATTATAGAATGGCTAGGCCCAAGGCTATGCATTTTTCATTTTGACAGACGTTGCCAAAAGACCTCTTAAAGAGGCACATTGATTTTTACTCCCACCCAGTGGCTATGAGTGGCAAATTTCAAAAAGGTCCTTTTTTTTTTTTTTAAAGCAGGAACAATTTCTCATGAAGTCTTGTAAACTAGATATATAAATTCTGGTAAATTTGTTAAATTGATCTCATTATTCTATAGCCTTTCTTATCCTGCCTAATGACTTATCTTATTCTGACTCTGGGATTGCTGTTCATTTTTAATGTATGAGGCTCTTCTCTTCTTAGCTAGACCCTAATATCCTCGAGAGTGGAGATAATTTACTATGCCCATACTTACCTCCACAGCTAGTTTGGTTCCATGAACTTGTCCAGCACTTGTTAAATTTGTACACAGAATGAATGAAATATTTTGTTTCCACTTCAAAATGAAGCGGTCTTGAGTCTTCTTTTTTTTTTCTTTTCTGTTTTTCTTGAGTAGCTGTCATAGGTGAAATTACTGGAGCCACTCAATTCTAACATCCATGATAATGACAGCAGTGACAGCAGCCACTTGTATTTATTTTTGAGTGCATACTACGAACGAGGCATTGTTCTAAAATGCTTGACACGTGTTGTCTCATTCAATGCTCACCACATGAAATAGGTGCTACTTGCAACTACAGCTTACATAAGGGAAACTGGGGTGTATAAGGTCAACTGATTTGCCCATTGTCACCTGCTTGGACACCAGCAGGTGCTCCACAGAGAATTCTGGCTCATCTAACTCGCTGGCCATGCTCTTTGTCCCTGCACCACACTGTCAAGGCATATAAAACTCAACTCACCCAACTTGTCATCCATACAGTGGTCAACTACACCTCTTCCACCTCCCGTGGGGCTGTCTGGCATCTTCACAGTGCGGCAGAAAGATTAGAAGTCCTTTGGGGAAGATCCTCATTTTTAGAAATGTTATCTTGTTACTTTTTAGGAAGTTATTATTTCCAAACATTCTTATTGTTCCTAACTCTAAGTATATTTATGAAAGAAGATACTTTCTTTTTTTAATTTTTAATTTTTTTTTGTTTCAGAGCATTACAGGGGTACAAACGCTTTGGTTACATAAATTGCCTTTGCACCACCCCACAAGCCTGCCCATCCCCCAGACAACGGGCAGTGCATCCGTTAGGTGTGGATTTACCCACCCCTTTCCCTCCAGCCCACCTGCCTGACACTCTATGAATGTTATTTCCTATTTGTGCACATTAATGTTGATCAATTAGTACCAATTAATTAGTACATGTGGTGTTTGTTTTTCCATCTTTGTGATACTTCCCTTAGAGGAATGGGCTCCAGCTCCATCCAGGATAATACAGGAGGTATTAGTTCACCATTTTTTTAATAGCTGAGTAGTACTCCATGGTATACATATACCACATTTTATTAATCCACTCATGGATTGATGGGCCCTTGGGTTGTTGCCACATCTTTGCAATTGTGAGTTGTGCTGCTATAAACATTCACGTGCAGACTTTCTTTCTTTTTTATATAAAGAATATGACTTCCTTCAAATTACAAATTTCACATGCAGGAGAGAAGCAGCCCCAGAGAAGAACCGCACCTCTTTTTACTAAGGCCTACTTGTAAAACCCACATTTTAGAAAACGGCAAGTGTGATAGGATTAATACTACTCTGAACCTTCATAAAATAGTCTTATCAAATTTTAGAACTTGAAAGGGGCTTGGTTACAGTAAAAAATATCATTACAGAGCAAGCAACATTTTTACAGGTGTGCTGCTTGGCCGTGGAAACAGATGGCGTCCGTGGCATCCATATTCAGTTTTTAGCCTGTGAAATAATCAACAGGAAATCATAAATTGAAAATAGAAAAAAAGGAAGTTCAGCTTCATATTAGAATAAACATGGGCGAAGCATTCCCTCCTAAGACGTGGCACAGGCTCCTTAAAGAGGAGGCTAGCAGCAACTAGGATTGGGGTGGGGGTGAGAGTTGAAGGGAGGCAGGGTCTGCCCTAATAACTGTGCTGTCCTCTTACTGCTTGTCTCTTGGTACAATCATCATCCATCAGAATTGAATGATGGTTTAGGGGAATGTGACCTAGAACCTAAATCCTCATGCACCTGCAGCTGACGGTGAGGTCTACCCAGCCTGAATGCCCAGGCTCCGTACAGCTCCCCCTGGTGGCCACTACTCACCGATACAGACGCCGAAGAACATACCTTTTTCTTCTTTTTGCGGGTAATACCAGATTTCTTGCTATTTTCCCAAATAGATCTGAAGGTGTCTGAAGAGATCTGGGGAGTGACTGTGATTTTTAAGATTGGTAGTTTACCTGAATGGGGGAAGAACATAATCATAAATGGGTAGGATATTTCACAGCTCCATTGGATGGACTGGGTCTCTGGCTTCTAAGGAAAGCATTCCCCACATTCTTATTAGCTGGGCAACTTTCCTCTCACCTGATACCCTTCCCCATATATCTTCTTCACGTGAGGGACCACAACAATTACTTTACCTCTGAAAGAACTTCCCATACTTGTCATTTCTTTCCCATTCCCACTGTCATATCTTTTTTTTTTTTTTTTTTTTGAGACAAGGTCTCACTTTGTTGCCCAGGCTAGAGTGCCGGGGCATCAGCCTAGCTCACAGCAACCTCAAACTCTTGAGTTCAAGCGATCCTTCTGCCTCAGCCTCCCAAGTAGCTGGGACTACAGGCATGTGCCTCCATGCCTGGCTAATTTTTTACATATATTTTTAGTTGTCCAATAGAAAGTTGTCTTTCTATTTTTAGTAGAGATGGGGTCTCACTCTTGCTCAGGCTGGTTTCAAACTCCTGACCTTGAGCGATCTGCCCACCTTGGCCTCCCAGAGCGCTAGGATAACAGACGTGAGCCACCGCGCCCGGCCCCCACTGTCATATCTTTTACCTGGATGATAGAATATACTGAAAGAAATAAGTAAAGAATGAATAAATGAAATGGTCCTGAAGTATTCTGTTTTTCCTTTTTAGTGAAAAAACAACCCTGTAAGATGTGCACAAAAGCTTATCATCTTCCTTCCTTCCTTCCTTCCTTCCTTCCTTCCTTCCTTCCTTCCTTCCTTCCTTCCTTTCTTTCTTTCTTTCTTTCTTTCTTTCTTTCTTTCTTTCTTTCTTTCTTTCTTTCTTTCTTTCCCTTCCTTCCTTCCTTCCTTCCTTTTTTTTTTTGAGACAGGGCCTCACTTTATAGCCCTGGGTAGAGTGCAGTGGTGTCATCAGAGCTCGCTACAGCCTCAAACTCCTGGGCTCAGGTGATCCTTCAGTCTCAGCCTCCCAAGTAGCTAGTACTATAGGCATATGCCACAGTGCTGGGCTAATTTTTCTCTTTTTAGTAGAGATGGGATCTCACTCTCACTCTGGTCTCGAACTCCTGAGCTCAAGCAATCCTCCTGCCTCGGCCTCCCAGAGTGCTAGGATTATAGGTCTGAACCACCATGCCTGGTCCTCAAAATTATTTCTAAATAACAAGTTAACAAAAACTTACCAGGCCAGTGGAGTTGAAGGTGGGGGAAAGGCATTCAAACACACAGTCTGCAAAAAGTGAAACCTGCCACTCATTTTGGTGTTGCCAGAGCTTCAGCGTCAAGGGGAAACAGTGGAGACAAAGCTGGTGTGCATGCAGTTGAATCTGGAGGGATTTGGATTTCTACAAGGGAGAGACTGAAGAGTTTTAGTTAAGGAAGTGGCATGATGGGATTTTCTTTTTAGAAAAGCAGCTCTCTGTGACTTTTGTGGAAAATACGCTGATGGGGAAGAGGTAAGAGGCTAGGAACGCACGTGCAGGGACAGTGGTCCAGGGTGGAGGCGATGGCAGTCTGTATCAAGGTGCTGGCAATATGACTGACAGCGAAAGAAGAAGTGCCTGAGACGCTTAGAGAGGGAGTTAACAGGACTTAGTCACTGATAAGATTTAAAGAGAGAAGGAAAAAGGAGTTAAAGATTTATACTTATCTGGCCAGGCCAATTCAAGGTCATAGAAAAGGGAACTGAAGAAGAAGATAACTGCTTCTGTTTTGAGCAGCCTGAATCTGAGATACCTACAGGCTATCTGCCAAAAGATGTTTAATGAGTAGTTGTACATCTGAAACCCAGACTTTGGGGAAAGACAAAGATATAGCCTATAGATATAGATTTGAAAGTCATTAATATATTTAGAATTTCTTAACCTAGTATCCATGAATAGCCTTGAGGAGGCTCACAAGCCTTACGTATGCATACATACATGTTTTCTTGGGCTAAGAATCTGTGCTGAGGATTTCAAATTGCCTGACCCCACATGCATACGTGCGCATTAGACCTAGTGGATCCCTTCTCTGCCCTAATCTATGTCCCTAAGACCCCAAGAGGCTGATATGTTGGCACTGGATTATCTAACTCCCTTGCCATCTGACTCCAGGCAGGAGATGAGAGGTAAGGAGAATGGAAAGGTTGAGGAATTTCTTCCTTCCTCCTGCCTGCTTTGGATCCCATTTCTGGCAGAGGTTCTTTTACTCCAGGACCGTAGTCCTGTCCAGAGTCCCCTCCTTCATGGAACCAGCACTTAGGAACTACTTCCCATGCTTGCTGTCCTCTTGGTGACTCAGCTTATCTTCCTGGCTGCCTGAAACCTACCCGTACATCCTAAGGAATCCCTTCATTACAGTCATTGTGCCATCTGAAGTGGATTATTTTTTGCCAGATTCCCAACTAATAAAGAGTCTGTGTGTCTTTTTTTTTTTTTGATGCTCTAGTGTGCCTTTGTGGGAGGAAAAACTCTGATAAGTCATGTTAATGGTTGAACTCGCCCACGGAGTGTGGCCTGTGGACTACCCTGTGAGGACTGGCAGGTACCTTAAGGGGTTCTCTTTTACCCTCATTTACCTTAAAACAGTTTTTAGAATCTTGATAACAAAAAGTTATCTTTACCATAAATCCCAGGTGAAACTAGACCCAGCAAGTATTGTCCCAAATTTCTACGATGGCCTTAAATGTTACTAAGCTTAGAAGGGGAAGAGAGTATGAGCGTTCAAAATCTGTGCCAATTTATATATGAACATGTCCAGTGACATAAGGAAGGCTGAATGTTATGCTGATAGCTTCAATCTAACCTAAACATTCTTCTAGTGTTTTAGATATTTACTTTTTCCTTTACTTTTTTGGGATAGGAGGATCAGGGTGGAATATTAGACAGTCAAGGGACCCAAGAATGTCTCAGCCTTGCCCAGCTAATACTATACTTCTTGGCAGAGCCCTCAAGAGAGAGCTCTGTGCAAACAGTGGCAGTGAACTGGATGTCAAAGTGCTGCTTTAAGAGCTGAGCCAGTGCCCAGTGTTCCAGTGGAAACGTCAGTTCAAGACGTAAGCAGTGCCTCTCACTCTCTTCAAATTTGAGAATTCAAAACAAGGAAGTGGAGTGTGAGTTTGTACATTTCAGGCAACAGTGACTCCATCCATTAGAATATGTGATTCAATTAGTAGCTTAGACTCCAACCAATCGGATTATCAACTCATTTTCTATTTCTACTTCTCTCTCTTTCTCCCCCACCACACATCCTTTCTTTCTCTGCGAAGACACACAGGAGTCGGAAGAAATAGGTCTGGTATGAGGAGAGGACTAAAAGCTCCCTCGCTATGTACTCTTGTCAGTTTCTCTTCTGCCAGGTGTGACGCTCCTCATCAGCATACTTTTTTCTTCCTGACTTTTTGTTGAATAGTGAAGATAACCTGGGGGCCACCAACCTTGTGTGACTATGTTTACAACAGATTGTCAGCCTTACTGGTAGCCAAGTCAGTAATTTATCAGAAGTTGGCAGATAGGATTGCTTATGATTGTGAGAATAGAGCTTCTCACCATTTTCTCTTCCAGGAGAAACAAGGAATAAAATATTACAGTTGGAAGAGATTCTAGAGATCATTATGTTTAATTTTTTATATATATTTTAAAAAAGAATTAGAAACTTGTATTTAAATAAAGTCTTAGAAATCAATCCATACGTGAAACAGGTCTTGTTTTGGATGAAGTTAGTTGGAAGTCTGAATCCTCATGAGAACACCCAGGGCTCCTTCCCGTAGGCCTATTGTGTGTGGGCTCCTGGGAACACCAAATGCTTCATAAAGTCCACTTTGAAAACCTTCAATTCACTGTGCCACAGACGTTAACTGACTTGCTCACAGAAGTTAAATGACATAGATAGTTCGAGAGCCTCCTGGATCTAGGGAGCTGCCCATTAATCCCCACATCACTTTGCCCTCCTCCATACTGCCTCTTTAGATCTACAACACTGGATTCAAGATCACACACCTGACACCTCATCCAGCACTGCCCCTATACTTCTGATTTACTATAACAATGTTTATCTCAGAAAGTGTTTTTATATTTAAAATGGTGTGTATGTACAACAAAGAGTGTATGCATTATAGGTTTTTTCTTGTGAGTGATCGGGTAATTCTGTACAAGGAGTGCTGGCTTACACTCTTAGCCAACAAGTATCTGACTGTCACCCATGCTGTACTTTCCTCGTTTAGAATGGCACCCTTGAGTTATTTATTTACTTTCCCATGCTCTTTCCGTCTGCTACTTTCCTTCTCTAGCATACGGTTTTGACCATTATTGGCTGAAAAACAGAACTCAAGTATTGATAAAGTGAACACTTGGGTGGTTAAAGGCAAGTTTTATGACAGCTCTAGAAAGAAAAAGGAGGATGAAGTTCAGAAAGCAATTAGAGATTGGTGGAAGTCCTTTGACATATGAGGACATACACCTCACTGCAGCCTGGAAGGATTAACCAATAATTGTGTGGACAGTAGCTAGAAAAAAACAAAAAACAAAAAACTATTGTTGAGGCATATCTCAAGTTCAGCAGATATGGAAAGAAAAGGAAAATTGATTGCTTATATTTGATGTTGAGAACAACACATTCAAAAAGTCTATGCTTCAAGGAACCCACATAGGATGGATTAAATTATAATAGTTCTACCATTTGAAGAGACTTGTTCTTCAAGCTAAATAGTGTGTTCATTTATCAGTTCAGATAAGGACTCAATGCAAAAGAGAAGTAAGATCTCCTTTTCCTTTTGTGCTGTCATATACTAAAAACAATTTTCAGCTCTATTCCAAGCATGGGCTTAAACAATGCTGATCATATTAATTTAAGTATCACTTAAATGTTTCCTGCTAAGTCATTTGCATAGCCACTAACTCTGTAACAAATACAGTTGCCATGGTCAAAAATTATCGAGAATCAGACTTAACATAAAAGTGTTGATTTTTGCTTGTGTCCTGTGTAGAAGAAAAAAGAAGAAAAAAAGTGTTGATTTTTGTTGTTGTTGTTGTTTAAGCAAAAATACTAGCTAGAACCAATCGAAGGTGGTGAAAGATTGAGAGGAACTTTAGAAATGCAAATGAGGAAGTGATGTGTTAACAGGCAGATAAAAGATACTGAGTGTCAATTTGCCTGAAGACAGTATATGTATAGAAAGAGTGAGTTTGACTCTGATTCCACCATTTATTGCTATGCCCCCTGGAACCCACTCAATCTTACTAAGCCTCAGTTTCCTCTTTGGTGAAATTGGAGTAACTACACCATCTGACTTACCTCCCGGGATGCTGTAAGTACTCAGTGGGATAGTATATGTGAATGTTTCCTATGAACTTAGGAATTGATACTATAATAATTTGATTCTCCTGTTTTCAGATGTACCATATGGAATCCTAAAAACCTAGCCAGGCCGGGCGTGGTGGCTCACGCCTGTAATCCTAGCACCCTGGGAGGCCAAGGTGGGTGGATCGCTCAAGGTCAGGAATTCAAA